>JAIUZE010027230.1:0-29672 GCA_022085475.1 Heliosperma pusillum | reverse complement strand
CGTTGGCTAACGCCGCTTCCTGAACAAGCTTGCCGACCTCGAGTGGGAAATTAAGTATCGCTTTCGAACCGCGAAGTCGAAAAGCGGCCCGATCATATGCTCGGGCCGCTTCGATCGCGGTATCGTAAGTCCCTAACCAAACCCTAGATCCTTTCCGGTTCGGGTCACGGATCTCCGCCGCGTACTTACCCCACGGCCGCCTTCTCACGCCTCTGTAGTGCCTCCTCTCCTCCTCCGCCTTCGACTCGGGCTCGACTCGCTGAGTCGACTCGGTAGCAGCGAGTTGGGGCTGAGTCGACTCGACGACCTCGTACTTGTTAGCCGGTTTAGGGACGGCGATCTTCATCGACGGCCTCCGGTCCTTGAACTTGGCCGGTTTCTTGACGACTTCCGGTTTGGTGTCGAAGGCGAAGTCTAGGTCAAAGTCAAAGTTAAAGTCAACGGATGAGAATTCCTCCATTTTGACGGAGGAAACGGAGTTTTGTTTTTCGATTAAGTAAGAGGTTGCGCTTTCGATTGAGGTGGTTGTTGATATTGTACTCGATTCGGAAACATCGAAAAAATCAGTAGTAATGGGATTATAATTAATAATATTAATATTATTTGGATTAAAATTGAACATATTGTTATAGGAATTAGAGATTCCGATAGGTGAGAGTTCGTTGAAGAGGTGATGTTTAATAAACTCAAGAGCATTAGCTTGATCATTTGACGCCATTGTTAAACCTTGAAATATAGAATGAATTTAATTATATATATTAAAATGAGAATAAGGATGATTTAATAATTTGAATAGATGAGGATGAGAAAGAGAGTAAAGATTGAGTGGAAAAGAGGAGTGGAAAAAGTGGTATATATAGAGGGAGGGAAGGAAGAAGAGGATGAGCTTCGTTAATTAAGACAGGACTCAGGAGGGAAGGATCCTGGAGGGTAACTTTATAATTCCACAAATTCTCCTTTAAGATTCGTCTCTAACTCTAATAACGGATCAAATATATTTCACTACATAAATTCTTGTTTTTCTCTAAATTTTTAGACGGGATTTTGTAGTGTTGCAGCTTATAATAACTTGTTTTACGAAACTGATCACATTTCACTATAAAATGGTTACAAAATTTGTTATTATGGTTTCAGAATAGAATAGGCTGTCTGAATGAAGATCGACTCATTTCAGTAAGACAAAAGTAGAATCCATAGTAAAATTAAAAGACCGTTATAAGATGCAAGGTCATTAGTTATGTGGGTTTAGTTATTTTTAATATCATTTCTTAATGTGTTCAAATCTTGCATTCTATTCCCTTTGTCCCGGTTATTTGTTACTATTTCTATTTTAGGTTATTTCATTTATTTGTTTATCTTACTATATTAGGTTGGTGTTGTATGAGTAATTTGACCTTCCAATTTGATTATTGTACAATTGTGGAAGTGTAACCACAAATAGTCTCTAACTACAAGGGTGTGGTCTACTGATTAAAAATTCGGTAAAATTTTCAAAGGTTTCTGGTTTAAGCCTCTCAAGAGCAATCTTATGAAATACTCGTATTTATTACCTTAGGGCTAAGGCTTACCTGTTATGCGTGGTTTGTAGGTTATTACGTATACCCGAAGGTTTACCCAGTGGACACCAAAGATAGCGGCTGCCCGCTACTCATCACCAAAAAAAACAGATTTTTGTTATAAATTCATATAAATAATATTTAACCACTTTGAATATTAAGACTAGGGACAAAGTATTAGAATGGGGGGTTGTGAGATTAGATGTGAGCCGTTGATGTGGTTTTGAATAATCCTAAATTGCGGCGGCTAAATCAAATCCAACCGTTGGATGGAGTTTTGTCACTTTGTGATGGCAGTTATATTTAGGGGTGATAGTATGACATGGATTTAAGCAAGTGCCCAAGGGGGTAAGCCGTAAGGTATATCGCTATTGCGCCCACTCCATGTCTCCATTCATGATTTCTTCTGCCATTTGCTTTTAACTCCCAACTTTAATAAAATCACAAATACCCCATCTTACTCTTTTTGGGAATTTCGTATTTTTTTTTCCATAAATTTTTCTCTTAACCACTTATCTGAAAATGACCTCCACCCGAAAAAACTCAATCTGCTTAACCTAAAATGACCCGATCAACATACCCAAAAAAAGCAAAACGCGAAACAACCCCAACCCGATCTAACTCGATACCATGACAGATTTGAGTTGGTCTGGCCCGAACCCGATCCAATTGACCCGTTTGTCAGGTTTATTAATGAGCATGGAATCTATGAATGGCTAGATCTGGCAAACAAGTCATTCAATTCGGTTTAGGATAGAGTAATAAATTAATTCGATTAAAATAAGGTTGACTATAGTTTTTGTTTCAGCTCAGCTTTCGATCAGGTTCAATTCAATTAGCTACTTTAATTGGTTTGTGCTATTTTGTTGCGGGTTGATAGGGTCAATTTTAAAGTTTTCGGGTCACAATTTTCTGAAGTTACAGATTAAACAATTAGCTTAAATGTATTTTGTACTTTTCGGTTTGAATATAACAATTCATAATAGATTAAGAAAAATGAAAAAAACGCCTAAAATATGAGTGTTTTTATGAGAAAATAAATATTTATAGATGAGGTTCAGTCCAGTTTTTATCGGCTTAGTTCGATCGGTTATTAATTCAGACATTTTTCGATCGGCTTCAGTTCGGGTTTATTTTGCCATATCTATGGATGACAAAGGATACATGACCCTACCCACATCCGTCGTATCAGATCCAAATTAGGGGATACATGATTCATTTTTATGGACCCAATAATTGTAGGTCAGATATGGGCCTAGATAAATTTACACGGGTTTAGGTCGGTCGTGTAGTTAAGACTTAAGACCCATGCCCTAAACACAAATCCATGTATATTTTTTTTAAATATACTATAAGAATAACTAAAATTAATAAAGTCGTGGTATCTTATATTTTATTCAACTCTATTATGTCATTAAACGTATTTCATGAGTCATTAACGAATTTACAACATAAAAATTTAAATATTCGAAAAACAACAAATAGCTTTTTTTCATCATCCAACTAATTACTTGAGCGGTAATTTATTACTTTATCATGGTAAATGTCGACATATTTATATTTATAGTCTTATTATTAAAAACTCCAATGCGTTTTGTGTAATTTTAGTAGTAAAATGACATTAATATGATGAAGAAAATGAAAAAGATCGGACGCATTAGGACCCAGACGATTCGATGGTTATGGATCTTGGTCTTAAATTTTTGGAATGGGCGAATATGAGTAAGATATGAGTCCATCATATATAATATGAATCTAGGTATGAATCATATAGGACCCTAATCATTATTGTCATCCCTAGCTGTACGTGGGTGGATTTAAAATATGGTCATAGTTAATAGCATCGATTTTTGCTTAAGACGTATGTATCCATCTTAAATTTGAAACGGGTCGAATAGTATGCATATGACAAATATAGATAATATGAAAAAATGCAAAAGATTTACGAATATTATATGCTCATATGGTATTATAATGGACTTGTAATTAACCGATGCTATACCAATTATAATTTATTTCCATATACTAGAGTTACTTCTAATGACAAGGATTTATCATGGTGTGATATAAAATTTCAATAAGTCTTGCTTGTAATTGTTTTTCAAAAATATTCTTACAAATATTTTTTCACTTGTTCTTATGCTTACAGTTTATGAAAGGTTTTTTAAAGTGACGAAAAGTATCTGTGAAGAAATTTTAGAATGTTAATTTCACTGAAAAATAATATACACATCTCCTTATATAAAACACAACGATGAACTTAAGTGACTTAAGTGTAGTGAAGTGCGGGAGCGCCTCAAAGCGTTGCAATGACAACGAATTGAGAGGTTCCGGATTCGACTCCCTACACAAAAATACTGCAGTTATTACCTGCCACCAAAAGTAACCTGCATGACTTACCGGTCTCCGGACTTGTAGGGTGTTCGGGTGTTTCTTTAAGCAACAAAAAAAACACAACGATTATTTTAATGTAGTGGTACTATATCATGTGAATCGACTATCGATCGACTCTTTACGTTGGGGTACCTTTCGTATCATTTATTTTGTTTAATAAGTTTCTAGAAGGATTGATGATTTCAAAAACATCACGAGGGCTCGGTCGGTCAAGGGTCAGTGAATTGCGACAATTAACTCAATTTAATACTCTCAAGGAAACAGTCAATCCTATCTCTAATTATTTTTCTGACTTGAATTTAGAGCTTCTATTATACGGAGTATTAATTAAAGGAATTTATAATTTTGGGTTCAATAATTAAATAATACGCCGTACGTAAATAAATTTAGTCGTATTCTTACAAATAATTTCATGTACAATAATTGGAGTAATGATAGAGAAGTAGTCTTCGATCTATACTAAATTACTAATAATTCAATGTCAAATATTTAAATGACTGATATTCTAGATTTCTAGTAGGAGCATTAGTAACTAACAATTATGAATCTTACACGAAAACGAAAACGAAAACGAAAACGTAGTTTTTTAGAAAAATATATTAGAAAATGTAACAATTAGACCACTTCTATAACTATATTTAAAATTTAATTAAAAAATTTTCTATAAGTAATTTAAGTATTAAGAGGTAGAAAAGGAAAGATTAAAACTTTTTTTTTCTTATAAGATTTTTGGTTTTACTCAAACTATTTCATTCACATTATTTTTTTAAAATAATGTTATCACGTCATTAAATTTTCTGAAAGCGTAATGTAAATGTGAAGTAATGACATTGATAACACAATCGGATAAGATATGTCTTGTAACAAATATATTTTTATATACTAGTATATGTTAAATTGAAAAACTTAGAAAATGAACCAAAATTTGAATGTTCACATAGTATGGAATAAGGATAGATATTAAGTTAAAGTTTAACACCCCGTGAATATGAGATTCTCCCGTATCGAGAAAATAATAAGATACTAGTGATATGTTTATAAAGGATGTAATGCAAGTATTATGCAACCATGAAGGATACAACATGACCTATTATTTGGTGAGATACTTTGACCATCCCAAGTAAAGGTCGTACTAATTAGGTCGCGATCCGGTTTTGCTCTTAATCTAACTGTATTTACCTTGACCTACTTTCACCGTCCCAAGCAGAAGGTCACGACCTCGGTCATCAACCAAATTATTTTCCATTTCACATTATTCTTAATCATTTCCCACATACTCTACCCCACTTTTTTTTTGTGTTCACCAATAGGAAGTATACACATAAAGGTCACAAATGTGGTCAATTTACTTTACCAAAGGTCACAAATTGACCTTCTATGGCAAATGTCACAAATTAGCAAAATAAGGTCACAACTTATTTTTGCTTAATTAGGTAATTAACATGACTAAGCAAGGTCATGACCTAGCAATTGACCTTGCTTGGGCATGACCATCCCCAAGTAGAGGTCGTGCTAATTAGGCCGCGACCCGGTTTTATTCTTAATTTGACTTTATTTATCTTGACCTATTTTCACCCTCCTAAGCAGAAGGTCACGACCTAGGTCATCAACCCAATCATTTTCCACTTTCCACATTCTCTACCTCACTTTTCCTTCTTACTTTTACAATTATTTTCCTAACAATTATTATTTTTTAATTGCTCAACCAATAAAAAATGAACACCTAGAAGGTCACAAGGTGGTCAATTTTGTTCAAATATGGTCACAAATTGATCTTTTATTGGAGAAGGTCGCAATTAGCAATCAAAGGTCACCGTTGTATTTGCTTAATTAAGTCATTAACATGACCAAGCAAGGTCATGACCTAGTAATTGACCTTGCTTGGGCATGGTCTAAGAGTTGGACTATTTCCTTTATTCTAAACTTTATATCTAATAACTTCTATTTGATGAAAGGCCTCAGGATATAACATATTCGGCCTTTAATGGCCCCCTGATCGGTTATGTCGCGGTCCCGATACAAAAATAATTACCCGCACTTAGGCTAACAACATAAGGAATGTAATTAGGGAAGTAGGGTGTCGATCCTCAGGGAGTACGTGTTAACTATGAATTGCTATGGATTGATTTTCATTTAAGTTCGAGTCATTTGAGGTGGTTGTATAAGCTATTAACATAAAATAAAATGACAAGTATGTAAATGACAAATATGTAAATTGCAGAATGTAAAACCCAAAACAGAAGACTTACCCGATCGGATTGTCACATACCCGGTCGGGGAAGTTCTCTGATACAAGTGACAGTATTTAAAATCTAACTAAAGGCGATATTTAAATGACAATATTGAAAGACTATATAACTAGACTAATAAACTAGATAATAATAATAAAGTAAACTATCTAAGAACGGAAATAGAAAGACGATAAAGTAAACTAACTAGATAACAATAAAATAAACTATCTAAAACGGTAAAGTAAACTAACTAGTCAAGTTGAAATAGTGAAAGAGGAATACATGTAAAACTAATTAAAAGTTTCATTGATACCAATATTAGAATTACTATGATTGTCTAGGCCTTGTAGCGGTATATTCCTTCCGGATTCGTACCGACCTTTTAGTGGGTCCTAACGTTCTTTCAGCATGGTTAAGTCACTAAACCCCTATTGGCAGTCCTAATTCCCATCCCAACTCTCGTTATAAAGATAGAAATTGACTAATACAAACAATTGCTTATGGCCACTAAACATAGTTATAGAATTTGACACGACCAAAGGAAGAAACAATTAGATGGTTCAAATGGTATCTACTCTTCTTTTAATTCATTTAACTCGTAAATCATTTCAAGATTACAACTCTATTTATTTTATTTACACAATGTTAATCTTACAATATTAAGTCTCATTTATGTGATCATGTGATTAAGTAAATTAATAAGAAAAAGATGTAGGAAATTAGACTATGAAATATAAATACTAAAGTGATTATGGTGATTATATTAATAATGATTCTAATGACAATTTTTAGGATTATATGATTAGGTAAAATATAAGATGGCATAATAGTCGATATTTTAGTTTCAACTAGATTGCTTTTACATTGATTTCCTAACCATAATAATAATATGAGAATGATACTAGTGAGATTATAATTCATAATGATTAAAATTGCATAAGTAAATCAATGATAGAGAATTACCGTAATTGGAATACGATTATGTAAGAAATAAAGTAAAGAGCAATTATCCAACCCAATAACAAAAGCTTATAAAAATACTAGAGAAACACTAAGAAATAAACTATATTTTAAAACTTGTGAGAAAGAAATAAACTACTAGATTATTATGCTCTAAATTGTATGTAAAAGAATGTAAAGTTGATGATAAAAGTATGCTCATTGTGTGTGATGATCATTGGCTTTAATAGGGCTGCATGGCTGCTGATCCCTCGTCCAAATTCGTACCCTAGTCAAAGCATTAAATCACACATTTAAGCTCGGTTGAAGAAGAGTTAAGTAACGTCCACTTGCAGAAATACCCGATCGGGTATATGGTAATCCGATCGGGTAAATGTGCAAGATGGATTCTTCCGTCTTTTCGTCTTAGGCACGAAATCCTATGCCTTGGTCTTGGTCAATGCAATACGGAATTGGGCTTGGGTTGAGGTTTCCTTTTTAAGTTCAAAGCCAAAGTCCAAAATAAATCCAATTGAGGAAGGATGTAGCGGAATCGTAATCAAATCGTGAACTGGCTATCATCAATTCCTTGAAAACTCGTATCCTAGTGCCTTTGCTCCATAAAGTAGGAAAATATGGCAAAACCGCTTCATTTCCTATAAAACGAGTCAAAACACGCAAAACAACTAGAATAGTAATATTAGCTCGTTAATCACTTAACAAAGTGCATAAATCGTATGGAAATCGAGCTAAAACGGGGGATAAATTAGTACAAAATATCACTTATCACCCCCTTTTAGTGTAAAGTAATTTTTCCGCCTCATTCATTGGTTCAATTTAATTAAAATACCCCTTGGAAGGATTGAAAAAGGTAATGAATGACTACTGAGACGAGGAAATATCCATGGTCGTCTAATAGCAAGCCCAAACTTTTAAAAGGTTTAATTTGCTAGCTAAATTTTCACTTTATGAGTACCATTTAGGCCATGTTCTTTTGAGCTGATTTTTTCTGAATTAAACTTATAGGAGCTGAACTTTTCTGAAATTATAGGATTTGAACTGAACTGAACTTATATGAGATAAACTTTTCTGAACATAACTTATACGATCTGAATTTAACTTAACTTTATTACTATCTTTATTTTTTAACGATATTATTGACAAAAAAATATATACGGTGTAAAATACAAAATAAGATAATATAATAATAAAATTTTTTTATACACATTATGTTATTCACTTATTATATTACATCTTTCTTTAATCATTTATTTTCATTTTATCATTTTCCTCATCTATTTATTTTTCATCCCCATCTTCCTTGCCAAATATTTGTCCTAATAAATATAGTTGTACATCTAACCCAAAGACGATTAGTGTTATTTACAAAATTCTAGGATAATTAATATGAATCTTTATTTTCATAAATATAAAATGACCATCAATTTAACTTGAAGGCATAAATTAATAAATGTTATATAAGTAATTAATTTAAAAATAAAGAACGTGAAACGGTGTCACCGTCCTAATTAATATAGGAAAAGACAACTCATATAATATCATTAAATGAATAAGTTATTTCATATATAAAAGTGGATCATCTTATTTTATAAAACATGTTAATTTTAATCAATAAGTTGTTAATAAGTCTTATATAAATTGTTTAATATAAAAGAAGTTAAAGTTTCTGAACTGGACTTAATTTGCTAAACTTTTAAGAGCTGAACCTATAAAAGTTGAACTGGACTGAATTTATAAGAGTTGAATTGAACTGAACTTAATTTTACTAAAATGTTTATAACTGAACTAGTCTTGATCGATAACATGGCCATGTCAAGGATTTTAGGGGCCTTAGGTAGCCAATACTAATAAACAGGGTCTTATTTAATATATATCTAAGTCATCTTTAAAGGATATAACTACAGTTATTAACATTTAAAAGCTAATAGTTCCAATTCAATATCATAACCATCAATTTCCGAGTGCTTAGCGAAAATTTAGAACTTCGGGAGAATACTATTTTGTTTTAACTAGTTTTAAACCCGTGTAAATTGCACGGATTTGATCTTCCAAATTGTATTATCATCAAAATACTTAGTGATTACTCTTTCGCCTCGATTATTTGTTTATCCGACCCATTCATGGTTGTCTACATAACCTTTTATCCGCTTGTTAGTCAATAGTAATACCCATAAATGACTCCTCCCCATTCATTTTTTTGTGTGTCAAAATCAAAGGTAAACAAATGACCGGGGCGGAGAGAGTTATATTTTTTTTCATGGTAATTAATCGTTTAATATGATTATGTGACTGTGTTATTGAAAAAAAAAATCGATCGTAAAATCGAATCCTGATTACGATGATAATTATCTTAACGCATTTTCATTTATTTTGAACTTTATTTCAGACATTACTTACGTGAATAATTATGTCCTGAACTATTTTCATTTTTTTTCGTTTTTAAGTTATTTTTATGCTTCTTCATTGTTTAGTCATTTAAAAAAAAAAGAATCGTTTTTATACATATTATTAGGCTCCTACTATCAATAATAAGTTCTAATACTGTGTAGTATTCTCATTCTAGCGATAGTAGTTATACATGGTGATTCTAATTAAATGATTGAGTACATTTTATTTTTAGTTTTTGTTTTAAGTAATTTTGTCTTTCTTGGTTGTTTATGTAATTTTTCTCTATTTTTTTTACAATATTAATAGAAGTTGTAAATAAGCTTTTTAGCCCATTACTTTCACATTTCTTAGCTGGTTGTTTTTAAACAAAAGATAATTCTGATTTCTTTTTAACATTAGTTTTAAATTTTAAAATTTTTTATATTAGTATCAAATCTCGATTTTTTTACATTGATTTGTAAAAATTGAGTTTTTTCACGACGTCTTTTGATCTAAAAATCTTGTGAAATAAATTTAGTTGATTTTTTTTTGTTGTAAAAAAGTTTATGTATTGGGACCCTAACTCGGAACTCTAATCTAAACCTGACGCCCAGACCCGTGACTTGTTACGTGTATCATGTGACTCAGATTTGAGTTCGATGCCCATAATATTCACTCATTTAAGACCGATATATTTATCTTAAGATTAAGACGGGTTAAGTATCACACATAAGACCGAAATAAAATGCATTGAAAGCTGTAAAAATTTGTCTCATTTATAGAATTGAGTGTTATTTAGCCCGTTCTATTCTTTAAGACGGATAAATCCGTCTTAAAATTAAAAATACCAACTACGTATAAAATGTGATCGATGTTATATTAGTATGGGTTGGTCTTGGTCCATATTTATAATATGCATGAACCGAACAACTCTCCAACTCAAAGTCCGTAATGAGTATATCCGAAAGACTTAAGAATGCTTTTAAAAAAAATTTGTATTAAATTTGTCAATTGTAGTTTTTAATATGTTACATTATTAGAGTAATATTTATTATATCATAATTATTTAACAATAAAAATTATTAATAATTATTTTAAGCAATTCACATTAGTCTAATTTGTCAAATTGATTGTTGTAGATGAAAATAAAAGAGTGGGGAGAGAGTGGTGGACCACTTACATTTAAAAAATAAAATAATCTACTTTCAACCACAAGCTGACACATCAGCATTGTAATTGTTGCTTTATTAAATATGGATAAGTAAATAATTATTAAAAAATGGGTAATGATAAATACAACCCACTGGGTTGTATATAAGCATTAAATGAATTGCTTAAAATGGGATTAAATTAGATATGTTTGACAAAATTACGCGTATATCGGTGCCATTAATATTAAATATAAGCTTTTATTTCCTCTTTTAGGCTCTTAAATACAACCCAGTGGGATAATGAGTATAATGATAACATAACATGACTGAGATAATGAGTAATTGGTAATTGTATTTGAGGAGTTCCATTAGTAATTACACTAATTAAACCTTCGACACAATAACCTAAAAGACTCAAATAATGACGACTTCTAACTTTTTCTTTTGCATCGTTGTATTACCTACCACACTAGTCATTAGATTAGTAGTTTACTGTAATGAATTAGTGATCCATAGTAGTTAATTTCGGAAGTGACAGGTTAATAACGTTGGAACTATTTATTTTTAATTATAAATAATAATCATATGATACATTGGTAAATTCCTTCAACATTATATAGTGTCATTGTATGTAATTTATAGTCTAACATTTAAACTTCCTAAATACTTCGTATATTTTAGGATTTTTATTTGGAGAACTACATCTAAGGCGATTGTCTAATTAACTTATAGGTTGCCACGGCCATGGCAAATAAGACAGAGGAACTATGATAAAAAAATGTTATTAACATATACTCCCTCCGTCCCGGTCATTTGTTTACCTTTGCTTTTGGCACAATTATTAAGGAAATGGTAGGGGACCATTTGTGGTGATCCTTGGTGGATGACAAGTGGACAATAGTCTCATTGAGACATCAAATTACTCATAGAAAACATTCTCAATATAGAAAGGTAAACAAATGAATGAGACACCCTAAAATGGAAATGGTAAACAAATGACCGGGACGGAGGGAGTATTACATATCTGAATTGAAAGTTAGTAGAAAATCATACTACTCTCTCCGTCCCATTCATTTGTTGGCCTTTTATATTTTTTGTGAGAAATATTTTAATCAAAGGCTAACAAATGATTGGGACGGAGAGAGTATTAAAGAACATGCGAAAAACATAATGCGAATTAATTTATAATATCTAAAGTAAAAGGTACGTGTCCGGTGCATGAATGGAGTTTTAGAGAGGTTACAAAATTCAACAAGCTGACATTAATTTAATGACGAGAATCTTTATTCGTCTTACTTTCATTTAATTAAGTTGTTAATGTAGACCATAGTAATCGTAACATATAGACATGGACAGCAAGATATAATATTAAAAGTTTACGATCATCATTTGTATTATCGCAAAATCTCATTGAAGACAGATATAATCCTTTTTTTAACTATAATCCTCTCGCAAAGATCAAGTACGGGAAGAGAGAGTGTGCCTCTCACTTGACCTCATAATTGCTCTTTGTGAAATATTTTCAATTGAAAACGCACGGATTATGTCCGTCTTCAATGAGGCGGACGGTTGTATTATTATTATGTTCTACTATTACTAGTTTGAATTTTGAGGTCGACTCATATATCCAACAAATTTACTTTCTTCAGTCAGAAGATAGCTTTTACTTTGACGCCACTAATCCAATCCAATTGATATTTTATTTAAAAATGATACGTTGAAGATATATACAATGATATGAGTTGAATGAGCAAACTAGAGAATTGAGCATGTGTGTTTTATTAATTCTATAGAGTCGAAGTTGAACATTTCTATTTTTAATGGTCAAGAGTCCACAAACTCCTGATATCTTAATGTACACCAAGTCTTGCACGAGTGTTTTTTACTTTTAGTTGTCATAATTATTAACCTACTATTAGTCTTTAATTCGGAATTTAGAGGTTTGATCTGTAAAAAGGTGGAGAAAATCAAATTCCTTAATACTCCTATGCATTTGGTTTGAACTTTGAACTAATAGGAAATAAATATTGTAGTTGGGATGATTCATTTATCTTGGTATTAGAGATGGTGTGACTAAAGATCACGAGTTCAAACCCTGACAACCTCCAATATATATCTCACAAACTCACAAAGTGGAAACTCGGCACATGGTAAGAGGCGAAGAGGATAATAATCATAGTGAAACAAGTCTTATAACCCTATGGGGTATTACACAAACCCACTTGAGGAACACAAGGTCCTCATTGCACTAAATTGCATATATAACTGATAAACCGTTAATTATTAACCCGCGATCCTTCCTTGCTAGGTGAAAACAACATGCTCGTAGCCTTGCTATGATACCATTTTTAACCTCGAATCAAACCTTGGGTTTGACGCGGTTACTCACGGTAGCTTCCTAAATCGTATACTTAACTCACAGATCAATACAAGTCCTTTTCAGTGCATTTTAGTTTGACTCATGTGCATTCTAAAAACCTTTTCAGGAGATCACCCAACCTAAGATTATTTCCCGCAAACACGCTTAACAGTGGAGTTTTTATTATGGGCATCTAGAAAAATAAGTGCAATTTGCTCATATGAATAAACTTTCAATCCTTTTAAACACTAGTCATACATTTAAACTTATCAATTGACCTCTTATTATCTACTACATCATAACTACTCTTGATCCTAATAACTAGAATCTAATTAAGATTGTAGTATCTTAAAATCCAATAATTTAACTTAAAATTTTTTATTTAAAATTATAATATGATCGTACGATATTACAATTCAGTTCTTCATTCATATAATATTTTATTTCATTTCATATGAATCAATATGTAAAATCTATGTAAAATCTATGTGTAAACTTATAGAAAATGGGACATTAACGAACAATTTTATTTTAACGTCGAAATTAAAGTTTTTAGTGATGATGCGATTTTATAAGAGAATTTTTTATTAACATATTTCATTATCAAAATTATGTTGTGAAAAAAAATTATATATTGCCACATAAGAGTGTTTCACATTGATAGACGAACAAAGGGTTTATTAATTACTTTACAAGCCTAAATGGTTAATCCTATTACTTTCAATTAGTTTTAGAGTGAAATCTCTTTGGCTTGTGAAGTGGACTCTCTACTCGAATTTCACTTAGACTCGTTGCACCATCTAACATCCATGGATAGAGACTTGGGTATGACGATTTAAACTAAGCCATTATTTGCCAACCAGATGAGGCTATCTGCAGACTGCAGACCCGTTGCACCATTTAACACACATGGCTAAAGACTTGGGAGTAGGGCATGATGATTTAAACTAAGCCATTATTTGCCAATTGGATAAGCTATCTAATTTATATATAACGTGTCTCATAATAAGGAAAGGCGGCCAAGTGAATATAAACTCATAATCTAACATGGAAAAAATCTCTTCTCTAATTTGACTCAGACTCGTATCCAAGTGTCAGCAGGGGCGAACCCAAGATTTAATTTATGGGGTAGCAAATAAAATTTAGCTTATAAATATCGATAAATTTTGAAATCGAGAAAAGTATATATAACTTATTAAATGTAATTCACAAATCTATAACGAGTACAATGACTACTTACATAATAACTAAAAATATTGTTACTTCCTAACAAAATTTCAATTTTAGTAATTTATGATCAATTAATTTTTTTGTATTCTATTTCATCGACTAAACTTTTCATGTTGCAATTTAGCAAATTTTCATTAATTTTATTTTATACATCTAGAATTTTTTAACTATTCTTGATTAGTAATTCACTATAAAAAATACTCTATACAATAACATTAGAGAAAATAAAAATGTGGTACCCAAAACGTTCATTCAAAAATATTTATTAAAGAAAATATTTGGTTGCTAAATAGTTTTTTTTTTTTTTGGTGAAATTTGGTTGCTAAATAGTTAATACGGATTTACTTTATTAAGGAAAGTTTAATAGAATAATTGACTTTAGATATTCCCCGTATTATTACTTCACAGTTCACATAAGCATTTATTTAAATGCAGCAAAAAAAAAGGGAAAATGCTTGCTTGTAGTGGGGGTCGAACCCTTGACAACAGATTGAATATCAAAGTCTTTACCACTGAGCTACAAGATATTCACTACATAATTAATGAGATAATATTGACTTATTTACTATACAGTAATATTTGGGGTAGCAAAAATCTGCGACTAAACCAATTTTTTTGTGTTTGGGGTAGCGGGGGCGACCCCTTGCTACCAAGTGGGTTCGCCCCTGAGTGTCGGACATGACCATTTTTATGAAAAATATGTATATTTTGGCTTAAAATGAAGTGTCGAAGTATCACCCTTTTCTGACTGTCGAATGTCGGACACGAGTACGTGGATGAATCAGAAGAGTCAGAGTAACACTTATAGTTTATTAAGACTAAAGAAATTTAGAGGATTACAACATGCTAGTAGTACATTGATTTTAACGATTCTCGATTTATTAGATGTAGTGTAGGATTGACGAACAACTAATTAGTTGATCCAACTTGCATGCATGCAGTCTACGTTTACTTAGTCACGTTATTGCAAACTTAGTTGTGTATTATTATTATCTTAATACACACGTTGCTATAAGAAGCTGAGAATGAGTAAATGTCAATTGTTAAGGACTCAACAATTACTGCGCATGTAGGGACTAAGCACCACAACATCTAACACATTAAATTAAATAAAATATAGATATAAATACGTATTCAACCCATACAGATACATACACAAAATACAAAAACAAAGATCAGAGTAAATTTATGGTCGACACGTGTCTAAAGTTGCCACATGTGCGTAACTAAAAGGGTTTGTTGTTTTGCAAACTAAGTCATAAGTCAATAAGTCAAAGCTGACGAATTAATTCAAACAGTCAACGTTCAAACTTTCTAATCAATTGCTTCATCATTTGGTCGAGGGTAATATCGTCTTTTAAAAAATAATATGTCAACCTTAGATCGCCAATGTTACTAGAGCTGGCAAGTCTGACCCGACCCGAGTGACCCGAGCAAAACCGACCCGACCCGACCCGAAAATACTGCAACCCGAAACCGACCCGACCCGACCCGATGACGACCCGTAACCCGTTGACGACCCGAAAATCAGTGACCCGAACCCGACCCAGACCCGACCCGACATTGACCCGACCCGATGTTGACCCAATTAAATTGACGCCATGACAATTATTAACCTTAATAATGATCAAAATGAAAGTGATTTATTGTTTAAATTGATATGTTTGACTTAATAATGAATTAATTAAACCAAATAAGAATTTAAAACTAGATTTAATGGAAAAATATTGAAATATTGCGATAAAATAACCGGACCCGATTACGACCCGACCCGACCCAAACCCGACCCGACCCGATGTATCATTTGACCCGAAAATGACTCGACCCGATGTATCATTTGACCCGACCCGACCCGACCCGACCCGAAAGGGTTGTCTGACCCGAACCCGATACGACCCGAACCCGATATGACCCGACCCAAACCCGACCCGACTGACCCGATTGCCACCCCTAAATGTTACTCCCTGCATCCCGGTCATATGTTATCAGGAACGAAGCTAGGTTAAAGTGATGGTCGGACCGATTTCTTTTTTCGTCCACGACTATACTCATTTATCATAGTCTCATATTTTTTTGGTTATTCATTTGGATTTTTAGAATAGATTATTTACAAAATAGATTATTTACAAAATATACAAATTAATAATTATTTTTATGTAATTAACGAGTTATACGTTTGTCATTTTCTACTAATTGCCCAATATTTTATAGAATATGTTTATCTATACGATGAAGCAAATAAAAATCATAGAGAGTATGTGATAACCCCTATTATGAGACTGTTATATCATTTTGACACAAAGATCAAGGAAAGTTTAGGAGAATATTTGTGATTCTACTTAATGAATGAGTCTCATTGAGAGTTTTAAATTACTCATAGAAATCATAATATAAAAATGACAACAAATGACTCAGACACGCAAAAAAAAAAGACAACAAATAACCGAAACGAACGGAGTAATTGTTAAACCATGATGAATCAAGAGAAAGAAGACCATATCGAAAATTCGAAATATCTCAATTTAGACCAGACTCGTCTGGTCTAAAGCTTCGTCTATAGGAATAGTTTCGGATCCTAAAACCTACTCCGTATAGGACCGCATTAGTATATTATACTTCATGGTAAGAAAAATATTTATTTGACAATATTCAGTGAAATTGCTACATTTCTATTGGGTGAGATTCATCACCCTCATATTGATCTTTTGCTTCTTTTATAAAAAAAACACTAGTATCATTTAGTTTTTCTAAATCGTTTAATTTTCAAAATCGAGCTCAAAAAATTGGTTTAGATTTAAATAACGACCAAACGAAAATGTTAGTAAAATCATTTAGAGTGTAACTTCTTTTAATCTGTAATTAAGGTCTCAAATCCGAGGATCAAAATAATAGGCATAATATCTTGTTATAATAGGCATAATATCTTGTTGGCTCGAATTAAAGGGATGCTTGGTTCGTGAAAGAGAAGGGAACAAAATCAAAGAAGGGATATACAACTTACAAGGGTAAGTGTTAAGTGCTTATTTTACATATATTTAGTAGCTTATTTAGGCTTATTTTGACTCCCCTTGATATGATTTTAGGCTAGCTTTGCATGGTTTCGTCATGTTTCGATATATACTACGCTTTGGGATGTTTCGTATTTGTTTCAGGTCAAAATGAACCATCCTTGGAAAGGTATCCATGATAGGAGTGATGAGAAACGAGTTCTCGGACATTGGAATGAAGGACAAAGGCTTAGATGTCATGAGCATAGAGATTGAAGTATTTTATGAAGAGCGGGGGTGAAATGAGCCCCGGGCGGGGGCGCTGCGGCTGAAATTTGGAAACTCCAATTTAGCTTAATTTCCAAGTTCTAATAAAAGACCTATTATTAAAAAACTCTGGGAGACTTAGTTTTTCATACATTTTTTTTATCTTATGCTTAGGATAATTAGCCCTAATTACAAGAACTCTCTAGATTAAGATTTAATTACTTCGCTCTTTGGATTATTACAATTATATTTTGTTCTATTCAACATTCAGGTTCTTTATTTAGAAGTATTCTTTCATCTATTCTTTTAATTATGTCTTATATTGTTTTAATTATGAATTGTTTGTCTTCTTTTATTATGAGTGAGTAATTTCCCATCTAGGGTTCGTAGGATTGTTGTAGGGATGACAAACATGAATTGAATTGTTAATTTTGATTACCTAATTGGTATCTCGGATTTACATAAAGATTTATATTGAATTGGATTGTTGTTTTTGATTGAATGAATCTAAAAGCAAGTTAATTGTTCAATGGGAATTGAGAATTGTTTTGTGACTAAATTTATACACTAAGTTCATCATCTAATAATAGGTTAAAGCTAAATCAGTTTGTGGAAGCAAGGCGGTTTAGTTTAGAACATTAATCTCATCTTTGATTATTAGTTATTCATGGAAGTGTCTAATTGATAATTAGGACTTAACTATCAACTTAATGCTCTACTTGGTTTAATTTGCTTATGGAAGTAGGTAGGCTGATCAATATTAGAGAGTTTAATTGACCCGGAAGAGTTATTGTAGAGTCTATTGATCGAATACGAAAGAGGGGGGGGGGGGGGGGGCGGGGGGGTGAATTGAGTATTAAAAACTAGCCCCACTTTTCGATTTATATAATGTGTAATTAATTATTTGATCTTATGAATTAAAATCAACTAATTAATTAATCAAAGTAAGCGCGAATAACGAAATAACGAAAAGTAAAGAGATAAGAGAGAGGCACACGATTTTTGAAGTGGTTCAGTTTCACACGTTGAAACCTACGTCCACTATTCTCGATTAATAATTTGTAGTACCTTTCTACGGATTACAAAAATTACCAACCCACTCGTATAATCAACACTATGATTATACCTCAAGGTGAGTATCGCTAAATACTCTATACTATCTTACGCTAATAAGAAAGTACAATATAACTCACACAAATTCCCGTTAAAGAATTGTAAGCTTATAATGATGTACTATTATCCAATAACGTATTTCACTCAAGCGATTGATAATAATTGATGCACGACTCTTTTAAAAAACAAACTCTAAAAATAATAAATATTTGCTCAAAGGTTTGCTTTAAAACGATTTTGGAAAATCAACACAAGTAAAATAGATGCCGTGTGATATGTTGTGTATTTCGTGTATCTGTCGTGTATTTTACAAATTGTATGTGAATGAGTATTTATAGTAGTAGAATCATAGTAGATCTAACACCCTAGTATAATATTTAATAAAGATACTTATCTTATCATAAAATAATATTTGCTTATCTTTTAGAAATATCTTTATCTCAAAATATTATTTGGTTTATCTTATAGAAATATATTTATCTTTATATCTCAAAATATTGTTGTAAAGATATAGTAGAATACTAGATTAGGTAAACTAAGGAAACAACCTAGGTTGGCCGAAATCCTCTAGCTCACAAAACCCTAGGAGGCACGCAACCCTAGGTGGCACAAACACTAGGTTTCACGAAACCCTAGGTGGCTCAAACACTAGGTGGGCTAATTAGGTTAACAACAAATTGAGATAGAATATATTAGAAACTCTAGCTAGCATGACAACCCATAAGTTGTATTACTAACCAATAGAATCTCATAAATATATTCTCAAATAAAATAATTGATAAATATAAAAATACTCTTTCACTTTTGAAAACATTTCAAAACATTTTATTTCCAAAATCATGCATCAATATTTTATCATCCAAAATCATAGACTAAAGCTATAACTTTTGAACGTAAAATCTCTCGAATGAAATAGTTACCGAATGACGACCTATACTATCTAATCTTCACAAAGATATTCAGTATACGGATCATCTCTTCATCTTGATCACAAAGACCCTCCATCTCGAGTCTTGTGTTGTTTTATGTAGATCTTGTTTGAAGCGATTTTCTTTAAAGTTATGCCTGGTTAGCTATAACTTCCATGTTCACTTCCAAAGTTATTCCTGAAGTTGTTATAACTTTGTCTCACAAACTTTATCAAAGTTATGTCTAACTTTGATTTTTCTTCTCATAATTGTTGCTAGCTATAATAAGACTAAAGCACACAATTACACGCATATGATATATCGAGTAAAACATATTATTACGTAAACACATGTCATTATCAAAACTATGAAATTGGTCCAACAAATTCCCCCTTTTTGATGATGACAAGTCTCATATGATTTCCTCAAAATTTCTTCTTAACAATATGACTAAGTATGGTTCCCCCTCAACAAAGCACTCCAAAGTTATAGCAACTTTGATCGCAAGAACAAAACAACTTTGCCAAAGTTATAGCTCGAAAGACTTTAAGAGATAACGAGTCTTGACAAGGAGCAAGCTTAAGCAAAGACTCAAATCATATCATTTCTTCCCCCTCTTGGCATCATTGAAAAGACAAGAACAAAGACATGAAACGACTAGAATAACACATGTCAAGGCAAGAAATAGATATGCAAAATACGCAATATAAAACGATATATACCAAGCAAGATCAAGTGCAAATGTTAATTAAAACTACAAACCACAAAATATATTGTTAAGTGCCATTGGGCCGAATAGAAAAATGTTAAAACAAGCCAAAATGGGCCGAATATGGTTAAGTAGTTCAAGAGATAAGCAAACAAGGATAGAAAAGCAAGGCATTGTGGGTAGGTGGATGAGGCTAGGATGCTTTATAACCGGGCCTAGTGCAGTACTCAAGAGTGGAGAGACGGTCAAGGCAAGAAGACACATGTGTAGCTTGAGCGGTGAGACAAACGTCAAAGTTCCGAACTTTCAACGAAAGAGCCTCCGTCGCATCGTATATAGTACGCATCCCCTCACGCATCTCCGTTCCGCTCTTAACCAAAGAACCGCCTTGACTTACCAAGAATGTCATCCGATCCCTTTGCCGATACACTTCTTGTTGACAATCAACAATGTTTCGCTCTAATTTGGCAAGGCAAGCATCCACACCATTCATCCACTTCCTCATCTAATGACTCATACCCGACCCACCTTGGTCACGGGTTGAGCTCGAACCCACTGCCACGGCTTGAACAACCGTGTCCAATACCGTCTCAATTTTCTTGTCCTGCGCGTCTAAGCGCTCCATGATACTACCAATGAACATATCCAATTTTGACTCAATCCCGGAAAAATCAGTCCCACCCGACTGCAAACCAACCGAACCTCCTTTTACTAAAAACAACAACTCCGGACCATTAGCATCAAGCTTCATAAACTTCAAGAACGTATCACACATTTCATCTTTTACGGCGACCCCGTAATTGTTCATATTAACAACTCCCTTCGACTCTAAGAGCCGTGACAGCCACATGCCATACGGCAAATCAAGAGTAGAATATAATTTGTCTTCGGTCACCGAGAAAGCGGTTTGTGAAATACGAGAAAAGACAAGAGAAGGTAAATTAACCCGGTTTCCTTCCAACCAATGCTTAACGACCAACATCTCATAGCATGCAATTTTGTCACGTCCGCCCCGTCGCTGAATCACGGTATTCCATAAAAAATTTAACAGAAATTTCAGTTTTGGGGACACACTCCCCGCCAACACACAACTCGACAACGACGCCCCAACATTAAAATACTGCTTAACTTCCAGCTTAGCCATGTCCGTCAGTTCCTCCCATGACGTACTCGGATTGATTTTGATTCCATCATCAGGAACCGAAAACAGAGTACAAAAGTCCGTCACGGAAATCGAAACTGAACGGCCATTAATGACGGCATGCAACACTCCATCGTTTAATGAAACAGAAGAAAAGAACTGAATTACCTCAATCGGATAAACAGGACCCGAAAACTAAGCCACAGTCTCCCATTCTTGGAAATTCAGAAAATCGGTAAAGAATCCCAAAGCCCTATACTTGTCACACCAAGCCTTCGGATAATAACGACCACCGTGTATTCCATACTGAGCAACCCGGTTCACAAGTTTTCTTTCGTCTTTTGTAAGACGGAGTTTATCAATCCCCGAAGATGTTTCTTGAGGTGAAAAATCACGTAATGTGACCCGTGTTGGTGCCTCGGGAACCGCGTCCGTGGTTTCGTTTGTAGCTTCTTCTTGGAGTCTACCTTTGCCTTTATTTAACCGTCTTCTTTTCGTACCCTCAAGACCCGTACCGGACTCGGTTTGGTTTTGGTTGGGTGATGGTTGTGTAGGAGGAGAAGAGGTATTTTTGGGCATACTAGGCTTGGGAGTTTTTGGGTTTGGATTTTTGGAAATCTTTGATCTAGTGGAAGCCATTGATGAATGCTTGAAAAATTGATGGTAAATTTTTGGTGTTGTGGTAGTGGTGTCGTGAAAAGGAGAGAGAAGGAGTAAAAATTAGGTGATGTGTTTATGTGGTGAAAGTGATGGGTGATGGGTAATTATGTTTGTGTAAGAATTAGGGTGACTTTTGTACTTGAGCACATGGTGTGCCGGCCCCAATTAATCTCTTTCCTTTTTTTTTTTATTTGAATTTGGGTAGGAAAAAGAATCTTGGGTGGTTAATTTTGTTGGGATATGGTAAGGATAAAATTTGGTAAATAAAAGATATGGAAAGGTAATATTTATTTGAGAATTTCGGCCAAAAAGAATTGCATTGGTTTGATTAGGAAAGTGAATAAGATAGGTATTTGGCAAATATGTGGTTCATAATTCAATTTCCATAAGACACTAAATATGCAAGATACTCACGTAAAATATATTATATTAAACACAAATATACTAGCAATGAAATATGCGGACACAGTCATACAATCTCGTCTTATTCTAGCCAGTCACATAGGTTCACAAAATAAATAAGATGAATTTAATTGCTACTGATTAAACCAATTTCCAACTGCAAAATCTCAAAACGTCTTCTCGCTAACGCCTTTGTTAAAGTGTCAGCTCATTGATTGTCAGTACTACAAAATTCGAGTTTAATGTTGTCCTTTTCTACATGGTCACGCAAAAAATGATGTCTAATGTCTATATGCTTAGTACGAGAATGCTGAGCTGGGTTCTTAGAAATAACAATAGAAATCGTATTATCACAGAAAACAGGCATACAACCAACATCAACACCATAATCACATAGTTGTTGCTTTAACCAAAGTAGTTGAGAACATACCAGTCCTGCAGCGATATATTCGGCTTCTGCAGTAGACAATGCAACCGAATTTTGCTTCTTTGAGCCCCACGTAATTATGCATGGTCCAACAAATGTAGCAAATCCAGAGGTAATTTTTCTATCTAAAGAACATCCCGCATAATCTGCGTCTGAATATCCTACTAGATCGAAATTACACTCAAGTGGATACCACAAATATAAGTTAGATGTACCAATTAAATATCTCAAGATACGTTTAACTGCAATCATATGTGATTCTTTAGGACATGATTGAAATCTAGCACAGACACATACGCTGAACATTATGTCAGGCCTACTTGCAGTCAAATATAATAAAGAACCAATCATACCTTGATATGTAGTCTCATCTACGGACTTACCAGTTTCGTCTAAGGTCAACTTTTTGTCAGTTACCATAGGTGTGTCCATTGGATGAGCGTTTTCCATACCAAATTTTCTGATTAGCTCCTTGACATATTTTTGTTGGTGAATCTTTATGCCTTCTTTGGTTTGTTGAATCTGCAATCCTAGGAAGAATTTCAATTCTCCCATCATGCTCATTTCAAATTCTGAGGTCATAAGATCTGAAAAATACTTGCACAATTTATTGTTAGTAAAACCAAAAATAATATCGTCTACATAAATTTGAGCGACAAGTAAATCAGAACCCTCGGATTTTAGAAATAGGGTTTTGTCGACAGAACCTCTTTTAAAATTGTTTTATAATAAAAATTTAGATAATCTGTCGTACCAAGCCCTAGGCGCTTGTTTCAAACCATATAAAGCTTTATCGAGTTTAAAAACATGGTTTTGAAACTTGCTATTCAAAAATCCAGGAGGTTGTTCAACAAAAACCTCTTCTTCCAAATAACCGTTAAGAAATGCAGTCTTAACGTCCATTTGGAACAGTTTCATTCCTTTAGGAGCTGCGAAGGCGATGAGCAAGCGAATAGCTTCAAGTCTTGCTACTGGAGCGAATGTCTCGTCATAATCAATCCCTTCTTGTTGATTATAACCTTGAACGACCAATCGAGCCTTATTACGAACTATAACTCCTGAATCATCCAATTTATTTCTGAATACCCATCGAGTACCAATCACGGTTCGATTAGAAGGTCGTGGCACAAGGTGCCATACTTTATTGCGTTCGAACTGTTGAAGCTCCTCTTGCATAGCCACAATCCAGTCGGATTCTGCAAGAGCTTCCTTGATGTTGGTAGGCTCTATGGTAGATAGAAATGAATAGAATGAACAAAAGTTATTTAATGTTCGCCTCGTTTGAACTCCTTTAGTCAAACTTCCTAGGATACTATCCATAGGATGAGAACTCTTATATTTCCATTTCTTAGAGTTCCTAGGCTCATCATTATCTGATGAACTTTCATTTTCCTTAAATGATTCAGAATCAAGATTGGTTCCCCCTGAGTTGGACTCTGGGTTATATCTGAAGTTGGTACAACTTCAGTTACACCATCGTGGTTCTGGTTCAAAGTTATAGCATCATCAGCTATAACTTCAGTTTCCTTTTCCTTGTTTTGAGAAGAGACATTTGTATCATCAACAATTGTCTCAGTTCTCTGTTCAAGGTCATTTGCGGATTTATCAAGTTCATCATTAATTCCTTCAATAACTTCTTCATTATTAATTTGCATGTCATCTCTGGAAAGGCGAAAGTCTGGATCATTCATGTCTTCTTCTTCATTCTGTTCAACTTGCTCAGGCACATTATCTTCATCGAATACAACATGAACACTTTCTTCTATGCACAACGTTCTTTTGTTAAAAACTTTAAAAGCTTTGCTATAATTAGAATAACCAACAAACACAGCTTCGTCACTTCGTGGATCAAATTTGCTCAAATTACTTTTTCCATTATTATGGACAAAACATTTACTCCCGAAGCAACGAAGGTGAGCTATATTGGGTTTTCTCCCTCTTAAAAGTTCATAGGGAGTCTTTTTGAGAATAGGTCTAATCATAGCTCTATTGTGCACATAGCATGCAGTACTTATGGCTTTTGCCCAAAAGCTCTTAGGAAGGCCACTACACAAAAGCATAGTGCAGGCCATGTCCTCTAATGTTCTATTCATACGTTCCACGACACCATTTTGTTGTGGGGTTCGTGGTGCAGAAAAGTTATGTCCTACACCATTCTCCCTACAATATTCTATAAAAGCTTGATTATCAAATTCGGTGCCATGATCCGTACGAATGGAAACTAACTTTTTATCATACTTGTTTTGGGCGAGCGTCATTAGTACTACAAACTCATCGAAAGTTTCATCTTTAGTAAATAGAAAGATAGGCCATACATACCTGGAGTAGTCGTCGACTAGGACGAATACGTACCTTGATCCACTGCGGCTTCTGACTTTCATAGGTCCACACAAATCCATGTGTACCAACTCAAGTGGACGCTCTGTACTTACTACTCGTTTCGGTTTGAATGAAGATCTAACTTGTTTACAACGGGCACATGAGTCACACATCTTTTCTTGTTCGAATTTGATTGAGGGAAGACCCTCAACTAAATCCCAAGACTTGAGTTTCTTTAAAATCGTTGGACTGATGTGTGCAAACCTCTTGTGCCACAGGCATGAGTCATCCACGGTGACTTTCATGCACGTAAAGGAACTTGTAGTGACTTTGTCTAAATCAATCATATACACGTTCCGTTTACGTAAGCCTTCTAAGATAACAGTACTAGTACCTTCAATTATGATCCGACAAACATTTGAATGAAAAACGACTTTATTTCCTTTGTCACATAATTGAGAGATACTTAGCAAGTTATGCTTAAGGCCATCTACCAGATATACGTTATTGATAGCATGTGAAGAAGATATACCAATCTTACCTACACCGATTATGTTGCCCTTTTTGTTGTCTCCAAAGGTGACCTTGCCACCGTTGAAGGGCTCTAGTGAAAGAAAAAGATTCTTGTTTCCGGTCATGTGTCTCGAACATCCACTGTCGAGATACCATAGATTATTTTCTTTCACTATTATCTGCAAGAGAATCAAATACAGCTTTTAGGTACCCACGCTAAGTTGGGTCCTTTTTGGTTAGTGACTCTATATATTTGATCCTTCCTAACCCATACCTGTTTGACAATTCTTTTCTTTTTAGGATAGGGTTTTCTAGGTTTATTATATTGTTTCTTATTGTTGTGACGCACATTAGGTTTAAACGACTGCTTCTGATTCACATTAGGTTTAGATTTTGAAGGTACAGATGTGTAATCGAAAGCCATGTCATAAAACCATCTAAACTCATTATTTCTAACCTCATCACGTTGAGATTCAGGTTCAGACTCATTAACACTAGACACGTCATGCTCTTTCACAAAGTCAGTTTGATTTTTGTTGTCGTTAACATATTTAACACAATTATCTTTAACATGACCGTTGTGACCACAATAATTGCAAATCAGATATTCTGAAAGATTTACGTACTTCCTTCTTCTGAAATCACGGTCAGAAGGAGTGGATTTGCATTTATCATGATCTCTACGACTATAGCATTCATGACCAAGACCCATCTTCATGTTATTATTAGACTATTCGGTAAGGAAGTCTAAGACCTTCTGACTTCCTTGCCACTTATCATGAACTTTTCGTGCATGTAGGAGCAATTCCTTCAAAGACTGAATTTCTTTTTCACACGACGAATGATCTACATTCGAGTCTTTGGAGGGATTGTTCTTTTTGAAATTTTCACGAAAATAATTGAAACGTTTGTTCAAGATAAGTTTCTCCTCATTATGTTGACTCTTGGCTTGGGAGAATTCAGCCTTCAAATCTTTCAATTGCTGAGAAAGAAAAGAGTTTACTTTCTCATGATCAAGAATAACAACTTCCTTTGCCTTAGCTTGAGATTGTAAAAGCTCATTGACTTTCTTCAATTCTAAAGTTATAGCTTCATTAGTTATAACTTTGGCTTGAATATGCTTAATGTTGAGCTTCAACTCTGAGATTATAGCTTCATTAGCTATAACTTTAGACTCAAGAGTTTCTTTCTCAACATTTGTCTTGTCTGAAGTTATAGCTGAAGTTGCCATAACTTTAGACTTGAGCTTTTTAGCTTTGGCCTTAAGAAGTTGATTTTCCTCAGCAATATCAAGAATTTGTTCTTTAAGATCTTTCAATTCTAGACTCTGCTCATGACAATGATCTAAGGCTTCTTCAAAATACTTAATTAAAGACTTCTTAGATAAATTCTTAACTTGCTTTTTAAGTTCAAGATGACTAACGTCTTCATCATCTTCTGAATCTGGTTCTGAATCTGAGTTGCCAACAAGACACATCTCGGATTCGCTTTCATTGTCACTGTCAGAAATTAGGTCAAGACTAACGTTGCTTAGACACAAGTTGGCGACTTCCTCTTCCTCTGACTCGTCGTCCTCTGTGTCGAGATCTCCCCACAATAAGCCATCATTACTTGCTTGATTTCCTTCTTGGTTTTGTCTCATTGATTTTTGTCTTTGATTTTCTTCCATGTGGGGCAATCTTTGATCATGTGATCATTATCCCCACATTTGAAGCAACCACGACTTGAAAGAGACCCTTTTGACCCAATTGACTTTTTGTGAGATTTATTAGTGTTATTGTTAAACGTTTTCCCTTGTGGTTTATTAAAGAATTTTTTCTTAAAACGTCTAGCAAATAACACCGTTTCATCTTCAAGATCCGAATCATGTCTTTCACTGGATTCGGCTTGTAGAGCCACTTTCTTGCTATTACTATCATTTGCCTCATCTTCATCAAGAGTAATCTCGTGAGCCATTAAGGTTCCAAGTAGCTCTTGATAAGATAGGTCAGATAGGTCTTTACATTCCTCAATTACCGTCACCTTAGGTCTCCATCGTTTAGATAGACTTCTAAGGATCTTCCTGGCAATTTACTCGGAGTCAAAAGTTTTTCCAAGATTTTTAAATTCATTAATGATACTGGAGAAGCGAGTAGACATGCTGTCAAGCGATTCATTTTGTTCCATGGAGAACAGTTCGTATTTTCGCATAAGTAGTGCAATACGTTGCTTTTTGACAACAGTTGTCCCCTCATAAGCTAACTCAAGACCATCCCATATTTCCTTGGCAGTAGAGCTAGATGAGAAACGATCAAATTCAGTATGGGTCATGCCGTTTTGCAACAGACTAATAGCCTTTGAATTTTTCTCATCTTTCTTATAATCTGCCTCAACATAGTCATCTTCTTTCTTTTCGATAAAAGTGCCAGTGGCCGTTCCAAGCATGATCTTATTAGGACCATTCTTAATGATTAGCCAACACTCCCAATCGTTACCCTTTATGAAATGGGTCATCATATTTTTCCATAGACTGTAGTTCTTCCCATCGAATACGGGACACTTCAGATGTTTGGAATCCATTAAAATAAAATTAAATGCAGCGGAAAATAAATAAAATAAAAGGATAAATGGATCAGACTCCTTGCTGTAAGGCAATCAAGAGCACGAGGCTCTGATACCAATTGTAGAGTCTATTGATCGAATACGAAAGAGGGGGGGGGGGGGGGAATTGAGTATTAAAAACTAGCCCCACATTTTCGATTTATATGATATGTAATTAAGTATTTGATCTTATAGATTAAAATCAACTAATTAATTAATCAAAGTTAAAGCAGAATAACGAAAAATAATAACGAAAAATAAGAGCTAAGAGAGAGGCACACGATTTTTGAAGAGTGGTTTCAGTTTCACCCGTTGATGGAAACCTAGTCCACTATTTCTCGAGTAATATTTTTAGTACCTCTACGGATTACAAAAATTAAGAACCCACTCGGATAATCAAAACACTATGATTATAACTCAAGGTGAGTATCGCTTAAATACTTATACTATCTTACGCTAATAAGAAAGTACAATATAACTCACACAAATTCCCGTTAAAGAATTGTAAGCTTATAATGATGTACTATTATCCAATAATGTATTTCACTCAAGCGATTGATAATAATTGATGCACGACTCTTTTAAAAAAAAACTCTAAAAATAATAAATATTTGCTCAAAGGTTTGCTTTAAAACGATTTTGGAAAATCAACACAAGTAAAATAATAGCCGTGTAAATGTAGTGTATTTCGTGTATTTTACAAATAATATGTGAAGGAGTATTTATAGTAGTAGAATCATAGTAGATCTAAAACCCTAGTATAATATTTAATAAAGATACTTATCTTATCATAAAATAATATTTGCTTATCTTTTAGAAATATCTTTATTTCAAAATATTATTTGGTTTATCTTATAGAAATATATTTATCTTTATATCTCAAAATATTGTTGTAAAGATATAATAGAATCCTAGATTAGGTAAACAAGGAAAACAACCTATGGAGGCCAAAATTCCTAGCTCACGAAACCCTAGGAGGCACGCATCCCTAGGTGGCACAAACACTAGGTTTCACGAAACCCTAGATGGCTCAAACACTAGGTGGGCTAATTAGGTTAAAAACAAATTGAGATAGAATATATTAGAAACCCTAGGTAGCATGACAACCCATAAGTTGTATTACTAACCAATAGAATCTCATAAATATATTCTCTATTAAAATAATTGATAAATATAAAAATACTCTTTCACTTTTGAAAACATTTCAAAACATTTTATTTCCAAAATCATGCATCAATATTTTATCATCCAAAATCATAGACTAAAGCTATAATTTTGAACATAAAATCTCTCGAATGGAATAGTTACCGAATGACGACCTATACTATCTAATCTTCACAAAAATCTTCAGTATACGGATCATCTCTTCATCTTGATCACAAAGACCCTCCATCTCGA
>JAIUZE010027229.1:0-19045 GCA_022085475.1 Heliosperma pusillum | reverse complement strand
GTCTATGGCGTCTTGACCATTCTAATTCTAGATGAGTAGCTTGGACCATGACATTGATAGGCTTTACTGTCTTTAACGAGTATATGTTCACTTGTTGATAGCTTTTGTGTCACGGCCTGGGGGGCTTATCTCCAAGTCGGGGCATGGCATCCTAAGAGTTCCGCTTTGGGAGGGAGCCAGCTTAAGTACTAGCCATCTCTGCTTAGGGGGTCGCCTAGTAGAGTTTCTCATAGACGGTTATGTCATGGGACGGGGAATGGAATGGAATAGTGTTGTAGTAGGTCTGATCGTCTAGGACTAGGATTCGTTTTCGCCTGGGGTATAGGCCTCGAGTAAAGGAAGTCTTCTATGACTGTGTAAGAACTTATGCCTGTTTGTAGAAGTATTGGTCTTTCATGTTTGGAGATGCATGAGTTTAGAAGTGAGATGCAAGCCGGCTAAGATGATAGAGTTGGGATTACCGGTTGTTAACTGATTCACATGATTACGTGTTGATTAGGGTTTGAGTGTATCACGGCCATGTTTCTGAGAGGAACCTCTGAGCTAGCATACCAGCTTCCCTACCTCGAGTCATAGTTTATTATCGGTTTTCACATGATAGCTTTCACATGCTAGGTTATTTGTTAGTTATCTGTTTCATAACATGAAAAGCATATCATATATGTTTAAGTTTTGTATTTTCCATATACATTGCTTTTATGTTATTCATGTTTCATTAAACTCGACATTTCGTGGCTGGGGAGGACTCGGAGTTACTCCCCACTGACTGTGGCTTCCGTGTTTATATTTAATGCGGTCGAACAGGTGGTGAATGCATACATTGGGTACATTGACGAGCTAGCGAGCGAAGTATTACCTTGGACCTATATTCGGTTCTTAGATTGTATAGTATTATACACTCTTTCATTTCCGTATTTATACGGGAGATATGTCTCCCGTCTTGTATATTTCTTTTGTAGAATATTATTCCGTATTGTAATGACCCTTTTTATTTTATGACACCTTCGTTATGTTTTATTATCTTTTATGTATTTAAAAAAATTATTTTTTTCTTTCCGCAAATTTGAGGGTGTCACAGTTGGTATCAGAGCATTTTTGCTCCCGACGCACGTTTGTGTACCCTTGTATAAATAACTTGACCTTAATAAAATAATAAACTGTGAGATAGAATGGTAGGATGGGTAGATTAGGATTTATTTTGTAGTCTATTTGTTTATGCTAATTGTTAGGAGTAACTTAATTTGTTTTGTTTCTTATGAAGACGGTTAGACCTCGTGTAGAAGAGATCGTTGTTACTGCCAACCAGGTCCCTCCTCATAAAGAAGACAATTGCCAGGGAGGCTATGCTTGGGTGGATAGCCAAATTGCTAGGAGCAATATTACGCCTTATGGTGGAATATGTGTTACCTAGAAGGAGTATCCTCTACCGAAGATTTGAAGATTTACAAGTCTAATTGAAGTGAATTCCTTCTTCATCTATGAATTCTCTCGTCCTTATTTTATTATGCTCTCTTCCTTCTATCTAGGTGCTTCTTTCTCTTCCAACCTATTTGCCTCTTGAAAATTTCTCTTGATAGTTCCTCCATCTTTCCATTGGTATCCTTACCTCCCTCTTGTAACATTTTTTTCTGATGTCATAACCATCGGTTTGTGGTATATTATACTTAGTCGGAAGAACTTTGAATCTTATGGAATATTAGTGTTTGTTAGAATGAACTTGTGATTTGAGGAAAATGGTATAGATCTAATTTCACCCTATGGTGGTGAGAGTTGGTACCTTGAGGAAGAAGTTTCGAATATGGTACCTAACCATCCTATTAAGCTAGTTTCATGTTCAGATGATTATAAGGATTTGAGGATAAACTTAGGATGAAACTCTCCTAGTGGTTTTAGATTAAGAAAACTTGAAGTTGCGATATCTTTTTGAGGATCGAAATAAGCTTAATGATAGTTGTAGTTGTGGTTAGAAAGTTGAGTGATTGTTACTTGGGAATTTGTTGTCGTTAAATGTTGGACCCTAACGGGAATAAATACTTTGTGGAATTAGGATAGGATGACACAACTGGAGGAATATCGTCATAAGCGAAAACCGATGTATTGAGAGTTTGGAAGAGATAAATAAATTGATTTACGGTCGCATTGCCCTATGTTTGGCAAAGGTTAAGTGAAATGAGATTTGTGTGACTAATCTCTGTGAGGTTTTGTGATACAACTTTTGGAGGATGAGAAGGTCCATTGTTAATAACTTAAGTTAATGAATTTTGGAATAAATGGGATCAAAGGATTTCATAGTAATCCTCTTTTACCTTGTGATTGTTAGCGGTCTTGTTTCCCTAATTATAAATATTTTGATGGTGGTTTCCAATAAGAGTTTTAATGGAGCTAAGAGGACTAGAGTTCGTAATAAATCTTTCATGGGTTGTTAGTTATGGAGTTTACCGTACCGATGGACCTTAGAAGATACTAATTGAATTTGAATAATTGGGAGTTGTTACTTGATGGGTCATGCTTATGAAATATTTTGGTAGGAATATGATGATTGGAAATGTTGAGGATATATTGCACTCTCTTAAGGACTAGATTCTGGTGCAGTTAGTGTTGTCGAGTTACGATCGACATTTGAATTTTCATAGATGGAAGATAGTATTGTGGTTCATTCTTCTTTCTTCTTTCCTTCTTTCTTTCTTCTTTCTATTCGATTTATTCTTTCGAATATTCCGTTCCTTCTGTCGAATATCATCTTCTCTTAGATATATTACTATAAGCTTTAGTTAGAAATTTTAGGCATAGATAATAGAGTTATTATCCTTACTATGAAATTTTTGAACTAAAAGCTTTTGAAAATGTTTTATGATTTCAAGTATTTTACCGTCAAGGAGTGTTGAGACTCGTTATTGGAGACGTTCGATAACTAGTTTTCTCATTTATTGATGCGAAAATGTATCTTTTAAAGTCTTTGATTTGGACGACGAGGTTTTTGACGGCCGACGAGAACCTTCCGCCCCATTGATAAGACCCTATATTTTTAATTACAAGTATATTTTTAACAGTTTTGAAATAAACCTACATATATGTTACCTTCCTTCTTCTAAGTTTCGAGGACGAAACTTTTTAAAAGGAGGGGTGATTGTAACAACCCGAAAAGTACCCAATTTTTCTAGTAAAAATATTTACTAACACTTTTCAGTAGAACTTAAGTTTTTAAAATAGGAATTTTTGTTCCGAGTCTTATTTTGAAATTCCGCGTTCGTATTTGGAATTTCTGAGAGATTCCATGAAAAGACCGTTTTTAGTCATCTTTGACTTTTCTTGACTTTTAAGTCGTCTTTGCCTTTTCCTTGACTTTTTTAAAGTCGTCATTGACTTTTTCTTGACTTTTAAGTCGTCCTAAACTTTTCTTGACTTTTAAGTCATCTTCGACTTTTCTCGACTTTTCAGTCAACTTTGACTTCCGTTGACTTTTCCCGACTCGTCTCATAAGTATGAAGACCGAACTTTTATTTAAAAAAATAATATTTTTGATTTATTTTTATTTAGATTTATTAAGATTTATCATAATTTAATATAATTATTTTGAATTATTCGGAATTTAAAGAATAACGTTTACGGTTTTAACCGAACGTCATTTAACTATTCCCGACTCATCGTAAAGCGCGAAACAAAATCGAAACTCGACTTTGGCATGAGTCACACGCGCGTGTCATCGCTTTCCACTCACAAATAGATATTTTAATTATTTTGATTAAACTAATCAAAATATCTAGATATTTATTAACTTTATCGATCTGTCAACGGAGATTACGCAAATCGAGAAAAATCAGACCCGACAAGCCACAAACCCACACGGCTCTCCTCTCCTTTCCTCTCCTCTAATAGACCTTGATATTTTCATTCCTTTTGATTAATATATCATAATATCTAGATATTATTTCACTTTATCGATCAGTTAACGAAAATTACGCAAAACGCTCGAAATCAGACCCGACAATCACAAGACTACACGGCACACTTACCCCCTCTTAAGCCTTGATATTTTCATTATTTTTCATTACAATATCATAATATCTTGATATTTAGTATAATTAACTTTATCGTTAATTATATTTAATCGTTTACCGTAAAATAATTATTAAACGCGAGTCAATTACGTAACAACAATTTCAAAACCCGACTCTTTATTTTGCCTATATTTACACGGCTCACACACACACTTCACTCACAAACAACTTTTCATTTTTACAACAAATCAAATAAAGATCAAAATATCACTTTCTTTAATCGTTCTTCGTGTTCTTCGTCGTTCATCTTTTGTTCTTCATCGTTCTTGAGCAAAACCTTCATAAAATCTTCGTTTCTTAATTACATCCGTCCTAACTTATAATTCTAGAATCTCCTCTTCGCTCCTCATCTTCATGTACGGTTTAATTTAAATTCCGTCAAGATCGTTTTCAACACTTTAATTATGGAAATTTATATTCTAAGTTCTAATAATGTTTTTCTTGTCTTTTCTTATAGGGGAAGATTTTGAAGACGAGTTTGGAGACTCGTATATTTTGGGTGAAGATTAGTAGGAGGGTTTCTTATTATATATATACTTCTTATTATTTTGGTGCTAATTGTTTTGCTAGCTAAGGTAACAATTCCGTTTTACTCGACGAATTAATGTCACATAGCTTTTAGTTTTTTGTTCATGTTATGGTTATTTATGATTTTAGTTAGTAACATAGCCTTTAGTTTTGTTTCTTTTGATTTTGGTTCATCTTTATTTTTGGTTCATGTTTTTATGATTTATGGATTTTTAGTTATTAATATGTTAAGTAGTGGTTATTATTGTGTTTTATGAATTTTGATGATTTTTCATAAGTTATGATTTTTGTATTGTGTAGGAAATTTATAATATGTTTAGTGTTCTTGATGAATTTTTATGGTTTCTAATAGGTTATGATTTTTATGTTGTTTAGGAAATTTTTAATATGTTTAGTGTTCATGATGAATTTTGATGATTATTCATAATAATGATTTTTGTATGGATGGTTGTTAAAAATGGTTGTTTGATGATTAAAACATGTTGGAATTATTTTGGGTGTTGTTTGTTGGAGAAACCGGGTGGGGCTGTTAAAGGGGGGCTGAACCGGACCAAACCAGACCGGTCCAGGCCGGTTCAGACCCGGTCTGGGTTGGTCCAGGGTGGGTCCGAGTTTTGGTCTTTGGGTTGTGTCGATGTTTGATTGTTTAATTGTTGTTTTGACGGGTTTTAATTATGTTAAAGCATGCGGGAAATAATTAGAAACGGTTTTTATTAAAATTGTCAAAACAGCCAAAACAGGCCCAAATCTGTCAGTGGGCCCATCCAGGCCCATGTGGGGTCCGGCCCAACTCAGCCCGTGGGTCCCACTTTGGGACTTGTGACGGTTGTTGAGTTATCGTCATTTTTATCGTGTTTTGTAATATTTAGCAAGTGGGAAATGTTAATAAGTAAAATATTTAAATTAAAAAGGTTTTCATAAAATTATTATTTCTCACATGTTAGAAATTATAAGACGAGATCGTAGTTTAATTGGATATCAGTTAAGTCAAACGGGGTTCTGGTATGTTATAATAATTCACATGTTAGAAGTTTTATTAAAATAACATGTAATGAATATGTTGATTTTATGTCTATGTGATAAAGACTCGGTTTCTAGCCGGTTTGATCCAACGGGTTTGGTCAAACTAAGATCTAGTCAGCCCCGATTTGACTGATGACCCGTCGCGGGACTCGGGTCGGGGATTTGTCTTCAAGTAAAGTTGTATTTAATGACTGAATTAGCCTTAGTAGATACGAGGCGATATGATATTTGATTATTATTGATATGCAATTAGTCACATGATAGGATGTTTTTCCCGTGACTGTTTTATTATATGGTTGGTGTCGTGTTGACTAAGTAGCCATAGAGAATTATGAGTATATGGCGTCTTGACCATTCTAATTCTAAATGAGTAGCTTGGACCATGACATTGATAGGCCTTACTATCTTTAACGAGTATATAGTTCACTGCTTGATAGCTTTTGTGTCACGGCCTGGGGGGCTTATCTCCAAGTCGGGGCATGGCTGCCTAATAGTTCCACTTTGGGAATGGAGCCAGCTTAATTACTAGCCTCTCTGCTTAGGGGGTCGCCTTAGGAGAGTTTCTCATAGACGGTTATGTCATGGGACGGGGAATGGAATAGCTGTTGTCGCTAGGTCTGATCAGTCTAGGACTAGGATGTTTTCCTACCTTGTGTATAGCCTCGAGTTACAGAAGTCGACTATTGACTGTTCTAAGAACTTATGCCTGTTTCTAGAAGTATTGGTCTTTCATGTTTGTATGATTCTATGAGTTCTAGAAGGTGAGATGCAAGCCGGCTAGGATTGATAGAGTTTGGATTACCGATTGTTAACTGATTCACATGATTACGTGTTGATTAGGGTTTGAGTGTATCAGGGCCATGTTACTTGGTAACCGCTGAGCCAGCATACCAGCTTCCCTACCTCGAGTTATATTTTATTACGGTTCACATGATAGCTTTCCATCTGATAGGTTATATGTTAGTTAACTTTGTTTCATAACATGAAAAGCATATCATATATGTTAAGGTTTTGTATTTTTCCATATACATTGCTTTTATGTTATTCATGTTTTATTAAACTCGACATTTCGTGGCTGGGAGAACTCGGAGTTACTCCCCACTGACTGTGGCTTCCGTGTTTATATTTAATGCGGTCGAACAGGTGGTGTTGCATATTTGGGGTACATGGACGAGCTAGCGAGCGAAGTATTTACCTTGGACCTATATTCGGTTCATAGTTTGTATATTATTGTACACACTTTTATTTCCGTATTTATACGGGAGATATGTCTCCCGTCTTGTATATTTCTTTTGTAGAATATTATTTACGTTTTGTAATGACCTTTTTATTTTATGACACCTTCGTTTTGTACTATCTTATTTCTTTTATGTATTTAAATAATTTTTTTTTCTTTCCGCAAATTTGAGGGTGTCACACCTTTGAAGAGAAGCCAATCCGCATTTTAGATCGCAAGGATAAGAAGTTGAGATGTAAAGTGATGCCCTTAGTGAAAATTTTGTGGAGATGCGCTAATGTTGAAGAAGAGACGTGGGAAACGGAAGCTTCTATGCGTATTAAATATCCAAGCCTATTCGTTTAAGGTATCTTTCCTTCGCTCAAGTTTCGAGGGCGAAACTTTTTAAAAGGTGAGGTGATTATAACACCTGCAAATGTACCCTATTTGTTTTTATATTAAAAATATTATACGGATACTTTTCAGCGAAATTTTAGTTTTAGTGTAGGATTTAATTTCCCGTGTCTAATTTCGCAAATCCGAGTTCGTATTCGGACTGTACTCGAAATTCCGAGTGAGTTACGCCTTAAGGCGCTTTTGGGCTTTTTCCATGTTTTTCCACTTACTCACCTTATATCTTCTTAAACCCTAAACTCCCTCATTCTTCCACTTACTCCTTCTTCCTCAACAAGTAACCACCATAACCCTAACTCCATTTTTTATTAAGCTTAAGATCGTCACTACTCCTTCATTACTTGCTCAAATCCGCTAATTTTTGTCATAATCTTCCCCTCTCATCGTCCTCTATCTTAATTGGTAATAAAGTTACAGTCTTTCTCACATTTCAATTTATCCGTCTTTCTTAAAGGTGAATTATATTCATCTTTTGTTGTCTAATTGTAGGTGGAGACCTTCAAGATCTCGACAAAGACTACTACCTAGTAGAGGAGGACCTAGACGAGGATTGAAGACGCGAAAAGGTAACGGTGAAGGGTTACTCGATATCAATACGTGTTTTAATGTGTTTTTAATGTTAGTAAACGTATTTAGAATAGAATGAGTATTCATACAAATTGTGTTTGTTGATGATGGTTGTTGTTTGTTGATAATTGTTGATGATTATTGATAGTTGATAGTAGTTATTTATGATAATTGAAAATTGATGTTGAAGTGTTGTTGTTCTCGGGTGGAAGTTGTTCCCAGCCGACCGACCGGCCGCCAATCTGCCGACCGGCTGGGGACTCGGCAAAATCAAAGTTTCATATTTATGTTGTGTTGTTTCCAGCCTGGTGCCCGGCTGCCGGTCCCCCTGACCAGCTGGGACCTCGCTGTATTTTGGTCGATTTTTGTTTGTTGATGAAGTGCCAGCCGGGTAGCCGGCAGCCGGTCCACCTGACCGGCTGACACCCTGTTGGAGTTCTTTTCTTATTCTTTCTTAAACTTTTATTTATATTAGTTCGCATGGTTCGTTTATCGTATAAATTTACGTAATGACTTTAATTATTCATGTTTAGAATATATGATGTTCCATTCGCTTGTATCGCATGTTTTGTAACGGTTTTTGATATATCCCACTTTGAGTCGGTTTTACATATGTTTTGATTTGAGCACAATTTGTTATGTGCTATGAACTCTCATTCCCCGGCTACCTCCGCGCTCGTAAGGCTGGAATGTCGGAATGAGGAGTTGTATCCTTATTGCTTAAATACATGTTTTAGTGGGCATATGACGACGTTGTTGGGAGGCGGACGCTTTGCGTTGATCGACCCGGCCGTCAAATGTTGTATACTTGCGAGGTGGTGTCATTGCATGTAGTGTGCCGCTTGTGCTCTTTTCCGCCTCTTTCGTGAAGGTTGACCGAATTTGGGGTACTCGGCTTGTATGATTGACCGAGTCTTGGATGCGAAATGTGTATCGCATGTCGAATCGAAAAATGTTATGTCGAGAGTCTGGCCAGGTTTAGACTAGGATCGGATATTTATATCGTCGTCCTACCAGGAGAAATTGAGTCTACATATACGAAATGTTAATCGTGTATGCGTTCAGGGAAATGTTTATCCCGTGGATGCGATTTTAATCATACTTGCTATGTACATGGTGCTAGTGCGTGTCATTTACCGTGAGAGATGTTGTCAACGTATTCGTACGTTTGGATGGATGATTATATGTTGATTATTTGTGACCGTTGGATAACTTGGCGTGGTTTATATGTCGAATCTCAATCTTATCAAGTATATGCCGCTACCGGTGAGATGCAAGCCCTAGTGAGTATATACTTGCCTAAGGGTGTTTTCCCCGAGTCTGTCTATAACATGATGCTTACCGTTTTGTACTTCATTCACCTATATCTTTATATATTAAAATGCCTATTTATCCTTCTCGTATTTCACATGTATATTTATATATGGATGCTTCTACTTATGCATTTCTGTTTAAGTATGTTATTTGTGATATGGCTGGGATAACCCGGAGTTACTTCCCACTGACTGTGGCGTTCATGTTTTCATGGATGAACAGGTTGCTTGGATGGATTTTGCTTGTTGTTTTTTGGTTCGGGTGTGAGCTAGCGGGCGTTGGCCTTGACGATTCACCCCTAGACGTTTCTTAGCTAGTCTGCTAATGACTTTATGTTTGATCATGTTTTGAGAGACTACGTCTCTTTGTAGTATATTCTATTTTAGTTTGTATTTATTTGACATTCCTCGTACTTTTATCTTGGCATGTAAAAAGTTTTAAAAACACCGTATATTTCCAATATATAAATCGCCTGCTTGTTATGTTTTATTTCCGCTATCGCGAGGGTTGTCACAGAACATGTACAAAATAAGAGGGATTTTTCCTTCTTATAAGGTTCCATCCATCTCATTCAATATCACACATGCAAATAGCTTATCTCTCATAAAAACTCTCGTATCTCTTAAAGAAAAACTTGAGAAATTTTCTTACAACTTGAGTTCATAATATTTCTAATAAAATTACTAAGTGTAGTAATAAGAGTTATTAGAAATACTTTTAAGAGCTACTACTTCTAATATTAGTGTAGTATTTTAGTAGTGATTAAGGGTAGTCTTGGGTGCAACTTATTGGAGAGTTTCTAGTTTGAAACTTGAAAGATCATCCCCATCATATTAGCTCAAGATCAATATCTGAAAGGAGTTCAAATATTGTGCCCATTTCATATAAGCAATGTAAGAAATTGTTCTTTACATAATCTTTTGTTATGCATGCATAAAGTCCATATAGTTTAACTATAAACTATTAATTATATGATATTAGAAATGTCTAATATCAAGTTTAAGAAACTTACAAGTGGTATAAGAGCTTTGGTTGTGGCATGCATAATCGATTTATAGTTTTTTCGAGTTAATGTAACTTAAAGAAAACTAGTAATTTGTGTTTTATAAGATAAAATCACAAAGTCATTTGCATGTCAATATATTCTGGTCCTAATATGATTTTAGGTCATTTTGAGGATTTATGGAAATTTATATTGCTCAAATATGATTTTTAGTGTGTTTATTACATTTTAATGAGTAAAATGATGTTTAAAATGTTTAAAATAGTTAGACTTATCTTCTGACCGTGAAATCTTTACACAATATGACACATGCATTTTACTAACTTTATGTAAAATTTCGTGTGAAGTAGACCTTTTTCTCATGATTTATGATTTTTATATGATAAAATGAAATAAATAAAGGTCAAATGGTTAAAAATAGTTATGCTTTGAATATAATCATGAAATTTTAGTATGTTGTCACATGCATGTTTTTCTCTCAGACTGGACAATTTCAGACTGATGTGCTTTGTCTAGCAAGATTTATGAATTTTTAATGTAAAAATGGCATAAATAGTGACTTATTTAGCAAATATAGCTAAAATAAATTTCATGTCATGAGAAAATTATTCCTGGTTTCTTAAATGTCCCATATTTCAGATATAAATTTTAAAATTTAATATGATTAATTTGTGTATGTTTTATGTATTTTATTTGATAAAACCGATAAAGCGCAACCGATTTTTCTCAAAATAAATTCGAAATTTTTAACCTTGATTTTTGACATTATGAGTGTCATAGAAATGTTCTAGAATGTTCAAAAATTTAAAATTCAAAATTCAAAATTATTGTAATTAAATTTTTGATCTATTTAATTAAAATATGATTTTAAAGTCTAATTTTGAGCAATCATATAACAACTAGTTGAATTATTGTCAAAAATTGAGTGATGACTAATTTTTGAGTCCTAAATCAATTGGGATAATTAACTTTGACTTAAATATGATTTAAGTATTGTTCGGTGATTTTAAAGTGTTATTATCACGCATTTCCGTAAAACCGGGTTATATACGATATAAACCGTATTATATGGCGATTTGGCATTTAAAATGAGCATGTTTTATACATATTATTATGCTTCATATTTATATATGAATGTTGTATTTTCTCTTATGAATGTCATCTTTTGGTTTATGTAATTTGGAATTATGTAATTTTGTCTTAGTATGGCCTTAGTTTTAATCAATATTGCCCGAAATGTAAGGGAATATTGATTCGGTTGTAATTTAATGTGATCTCGTATCAGTTTTATTGTATTCTTTTATTTTACAAATGTATAATAGGAAATTATTGTAATTTTATTATATATTTTGTAATCATTTGTAATTCCGGAGTTTCCCAAAGACGGTGCCATTCGGAAAGGAGTTCCGAGAGAGACGATGACCTTGGGAGGCGTGCTTATGAAGTTCAAGGGACCAAAGGAGTTGGTTTTCGAATTTGTAATAGATTATATGATTTTCTATTCTAGGAAAGGTCATACTAGGAGTTTTACTTTTATGCTTGCATTTTATTTAATATGTTTGCATGCATTGCCAAATCGCCATAACATGACATGCATATTTTTTCGAGTATTCGACCGTGTTAATTACAATTATCGATAATTCATCAATTTAGTTCACTTAAACGAGATAGATAATAAATTGACATGACCTTTCATAATAAATAATTGAGATCAAGCCTTACCAAATGTAGAACCCATGAATCCCAATTTCGCAAGGAAGTAGGCTCGGCTCACCGGGGTGCTAAACTTGTTACGTTGGGTAAGTGGGGTAATAAAGATTATTATTTCGAAATTTGGATTGAGCTCAACGGAAGTATTCGCGACCGTAGCCGCATGTGTTCCAGGCTTAAGATAAATATTAAAGTAATATTATCGACCGAGAGTTCTAATGTAAAATCGATTAAAGAGTTAATCCACCGAATTATGTTAATGAGGGATGAATCGGCTCATCGTGCCCAAGTTGATATGAATTTGGATCTCGGAATCATTTATAATAGTTGGGTAGAGGTCACTATTTAAATGTTAAAACTTGTTTAAAATGTTTACAAGTATTTAAAATGATAAATGTTGACATTTCCTTTATGTCTAAAATTTGTAGTTAACTTTGTACAATCGCAATGGCTAATTCATCCACCACCACCAATGCTCCAACTCTCACGAATGTCTCATGGCTTCGATCCTTCATAGATCGATGCAAGTTAGAAAAGAATGGCGCAAATTTTGCGGATTCGGATGCGCAACTCTGCTTGGCCGCGGAAGGTGACGACAAGCTTTGTTACTTTACCGAAGCCTCTCCCGAAACACCAAATGAAAGGTCAACCGCCGCCGCAAGGCGAGCCTACGAGGCTTACCATAAAGAGTCTGCCGCGATAAAAAATATTTTGATCTTCTCGATGAAGGCCGATCTCCAAAGGAGTGCCATAAAGATGAGCACGGCCTATGAGATCTATGCCAAGCTTGTGACCATGTTTTCACAAGCTCCTAGGATCATTCAATATGAGACGGCTTTCGCGTTTTTCGACATGAATCTTAAAGAGGGCCAAAAAGTAGCCCTCATGTACTCAAATGGATTGAGCATGTCGAGACTCTCAAATTGCAAGGGGTTGACATTCCCGTACAACTCGTTATTGACTGTGTACTACATTCCTTGGGGAAAATCAAGGCATATGTGCAGTTTTGGGTAAACTACAATATGCAAAACATGAAAACCTCTCTTCATGAGTTGCACAAGATACTTGTGCAAGCGGAGAGAGACATGGGGCTAAATGTTAGCACCTCCATGGATGTACTCAATATCAATAGCAAGAGTAAGGGGAAGTTCAAAAGGGGTGGTAGTAAGGAGAAGAAGCCCTCCACCTACAAAGACAAGGGAAAAGCTATTGAGAATAGCTCACCCAAGCCCAAGAAAGGTGCCTCAACCGAGGACAACTGCCATTATTGTCATGGCATAGGGCATTGGTTGAGGAATTGCCCCAAATATCTAGGAGATATCAAAGCTGGAAAGATTGTTTCAGTTGGTAATTTTCATCCCTATCATTTATGTTATGATCTCAACTTTGGTATAAGATACGAGTTGTGATTCTTACCCTTCTTATTGTAATTAGGGCATCCTAGCAAGGATAAAGGTAAGGACAAGCAAGCCTAAGAAGGCTCTTCAAGGGAAGCTAAGGTAGCCACCCATGGTTGAAGACCTAAGGAAGCTTGGTCTCGAGATTGTCTCCCCTTTTGATTGTATTATGGTTGTTAAGAACATTTTATTTCCTTGTTGGACATGGAAATTTTTAATTTTGAAGAACAAATTGTTGCAATTGAATATTTAGTGACTTGGTTTTTAACCCAAGTCACTCGGTTTGTGGAAACTTTTATTGTTCTAAAAACTTGTCATTATACATCACTTGCGCTAATAACATAAATTGTATCGACTCAAATTGATCATATTAGTATTATGATGATTAGATCATTGTAATAAGTTCAAAAGCTAAGAATTTGAATCTTACTTTGAAAGATCGTATTGTTAAGTCAAATTGAGTTATTGAACTCAAAGTAGGGAATCTACCAAACCAATTGGTCACACCACTTATAAAGATAGTAAATGACATGAATATGAGTTCACCTCTTTAGCTTATAGAACTAGTCTATCTCGAAGCTAAGATTCGATGTCTTTACGATAAAGTCTTTAGTAGATCACTTAAGGTCAAGTTGTGATACTTCTACCTCCCTCACGAGTATGAGTTCAAAATTGTTTGTGGCTCATAAGGCTATCTTTAAAGAAAATAGTTGTATTTTTCTAAAGATAGAGTGGGAGAAAATAAGCCACAACGTAAAACTAGTTAGGAACTAGTGAGGAAACCAAAAGAAAATGTTTTTAGGTTAGACTCAAGACTAGTGAGGAAACCAAAAGAAAGCGTTCTTAGGTGAATCCTTAGACTAGTGACGAGACCAAAAGAAAATGTTCTTGATATAATATGATTATGATTTATGAAGTGGAAGTACCTAGAAATTTTAAAATTCGATTTTCTAAGAGACTTATGAAACTAAATGGAATCTATGCAAAGAAATGATGTATTTGGAATTGTCCAATAATCATTCGATAGACATGAAGATGTTTTATTTGGAATTGTCCAATTATAGTTGCTTGGATAAGACATGAAGATGTCTGCAAAAGCTAAGTTAATGGGTAACTATGCTTAGATCCAAATCATTAGTGAAATACCTCATAGTAGGTGTGTACAAGATACACAACAAAACCACATGTCCAAATAAGGATTTGGAATAGGATGTGTATATGACACAAGCCTAAGGTATTTACCATGAGGTTATGATTTTTATATTATAAGATATAAAATGAGTTTCACTCGAATTGTCGAAAGGTCATGTATAGACATGAAGTTCAGTGGGAGTTAAAGTCATGTAAAGACATGAAAGTCAGCGGGAGTTAAAGCTATCATTTAAAGACATGAAGTTCAGTGGGAGAAATTGTTTTCCACGTAAACGACGTATCACTTATTGAGAGTGACATATTCATATTACCTTTTTGAAAGGAGTGGTTGGATTTTAATGTTGGATGAAAGAGGGCAACATGTATACTAAAATCAAAATCTATTGTGGAATAGAAGATTTTAGCTTGGCATTTAGAAAAGTGTCTTATATCGATAAGATCCTTTAGCTATTTCAACAAGTTGAATAGGTTATTCATGTTGATGAAAGTGGGATCACTATGAAAAGGTCATAGTCATCCACTGAACCTAAGAGTTGTTGATCACATGAGTACTAATGTTTCCGCCATTAGACCAATCATGTATGCCATTACATGCACATACCTAAATGAATCGTATGCTGGGAGCATGACAAGCCTATAACAAATCAATCCACATGAGTATCATTGGATAGACTACAAGAACATCCATAGAGTTCTCAAGGAGAACTAGGGATACATTCTTGTGTTTGGTAGAGAAAATTTGGATATGTGGTAAAGGTTACACAAACCCAAATTTCAAAACTTATAAGGATTTATCCGAATCCTAGGCGTACTTTTATTATAAATGAAGCGAATAACTAAAAGGATGATTGAAGAGTCAATCATTATAAATTCTACAAATAAAGACCTAGTACATTATAATGAGGATAAGGTGGCTTACAAGGAACTAATAGTAGATCCTTTCACCTATATACCTATCAGTTATCATGATAACGAGTGGGAGCATCTTTCAAGTTAAAGAGACCAACGCTAGATAGAGATCTAGACATGTACGTAGATGAATTCATGTTATTAGGAATAACGTTGGATAGAAGGAAAAAGCAATTCACAAGGTTGAAATAAATGAATATATGGTATATTCACTACCCAAGCCTTTATTGCATTTAATAAGATCGTCATGAATTGTCATGAACGAAATAAACTTTAAATTATATGATATGAAGCAATAACATTGTGTTGATTGTTCATATATGATAATTACATTTATCGTTTGAGTTTCTAAAACTCGTTTTGTGCTTTGCTATATCCAAATGGGTTGTGGAGACAATTTCGAACCCCATTAAAGTGGATTGTATTAACATAGCATTGTCCCCTAGTTGCTTGTATGAGGTGACGTCTCCTAGTGACTAGAGTGTGATGTGTTTGATGGTAAGTTCAAGTCTCATAGGGTCATAAGGGATGACCAGTCGATCACATAGACGGACTGTAAGGGACAATCTGTCGGGCAGTGACCGCTTATAGAGTTCTGGCAATTCTTGTAGCCTGGTTGACAACACCAAAATGTGTCGTGTTTAGTAGTATTTATTACGTCCATTTAGTATACTTTTTACGGGTCGTTAGCATCGTTTTATACTAACCTTAGTCCTTGTAATTATGTAGTTATTAAGTATTTTTAAGTCAATTTTAGAGTCAAGCCCGGAAGTCAACAAAAGTCAAAGTCAAACCCGAGACCCGAGACCAAACCCGATAATTGGAGTGGGCTAAGAGCAAATTGTCAATGCAAGAAAAGCAAGTCCAAAGGGTCAATGGAAGTCAAGGCGAGAATATCATTCAAAGGGGTCAACGAAAGTCAACGCGAGAAACCAAGAGTAAAAACTGGCAGCATGAAACGCTGCCAGCGTGCCTGAACGCTGTCGGCGTCCCACGATGCTGCCATCGTCCGTGGGCGTTGCCAGCGTCTTGGCCTGAGCCAGGTGTTCCTTCATTCTCCGTCTTGTCATTTTGAGGCCCATTTCTCGAAGGCCCTAGGTTTCCGGACCAAGGTTATATAAGAGCCAGATTTTAGAGAGAGAGAAATTCCTTACATTCCATTCATTTCATAATTTCCATAACATTCCACATTAGAATTCTCTCATTTTGGTTCTTCATTTTGGCTTGTAATTTGGTTGAACTTCATTATTTTGGGTTGGAATTCTTGAACTATGGGTAGCTAATCTTCCATTTCTTAGTGTAATTGGAACAAGTTTTCATCTTTTAGCATTGTAAGACTCTTGAACCTCTTCTTCTTTAGTTAATATCATTTTCTCATGTTCATTTTCCATTGTTGAATGAATTATTGTTGATACTAACCATCTTAGCAATTGTTTGTTTAACTAGTGCTTTGTCTATATAAATTTGGTTAATTTGTCAATGTATTGTTGAAGCAACCTTGAAAGATTGCAACTTTGGTTTAAAAGTTGGAATCTTTTGAGTGGAATTTGGTTTATTGTGTAATTAGAACATGGTTTAATGTTTTATTACAGTATTCTAGCTTGTTTCTTTGGTTTTGTTCTTAAAGCTTGCATCTTTGATTTGGGCTCATGTTTTAATGGGTGTAAATTGGGTTGTAAATGGTCATTCTTGGTTGTTTAAATCCATGTTGACTAATTTCTTAGAAACTTGTATAAGATAACTAGGGAAGAGAGGAAAGGAAGAGTTTTTACTTTGCTAATTGTTGGAAACTTGGGAAAATTACACTAAGTTGTTTCTCTATATTTGAATATTTCAATCTTTAGTATTTGTTGGTTATTTTAGACTTGTTAATGAATTTCTCCAATCAAACTTTCTCCATATATGTATTCCTACATGTTTTTGCCATTGTTAATATCATAGTTTGTAATTAATTTAAGTTTGTGTCTTAATTAGTGTCTTAATTTGTGATTAGAGTAATTAATTAGTAATTAGTTTTGTTAATTGGTTTTTAGCAAGAGTATAGATTTGTTAATTTAGTTAGTACCGCCTTCTCTAGGGTTCGACCCTATTCTTACCATTTACTACCTTTATTTAAGATAGTTTGTGTTTGTTTAGGAGATATAAATTGTTATTTGATCGTAGCTAATTATCGGATTTAACGACACATGAAATTAGCCTCGTCACTAGTCGTGGCAAGAGCTACTATATTATTCTTTTTGAGTCAATTCTTTTACTAAAGACTGTTCGCCTAAGATGGCACAGTTTCAGAGTGACTTTGATTTATGCTCTACGACTTTCGTAACTGGGGTCAAATGGGCATCTTATGGGTCATGATGAGCTGTGGCTATTCGAAGGGAATAGTGCGATAGGAATTGTCCACCCCTTGTCAGGGTTGTTTTAAAATCTCAAGGCCACTCGAGGAGGAGTAAGCTCAAAATCCGTGGCCACTCTCCAGATCGAGGAAACCACTCTTGATATGATCAAATGCAAGTACGACCTGCAAGACACCTTGCATTGAGTGGGAGATTGGAATAGGACAAGAGAATTGGTGACGCACACTTGTCTCGGACAAGTGGGAGATTGTTGGAGTAAATGTCCTCAACAATAGTGTGATCACATAATTAAATCTCAATAATAAGAATACAAAGGGATGATGAATATTATAGTCAACTGGTCAACATAAATCGGTAATGATTGGTTCAATTGAGTTTGACGTTACTGTCGTATGACGGTGGTGATCAGTTGATCCCTTGAGGTCACACCTAAAGGACAATCCCCTAATCATGTACATTAATTAATTGTATAGCGATACAGATTAATTGATCCCTTAAATTGAACCAAGTTTATATTGTAAGTGAGAATTATATCTTATTGTAATATGATTAAATAAGATTCATTTTAGTAATTTAATTGTTATATTACTAAGAATGCATTATGTTTATGAAACATTTGAGATAAGCAAAATTGGTTGATTATAATTACAAATTGTTGTGAATTATATTAACCAAATATGAGATGACCCATTTTATTTATATGTAATTATAAAATGTGACTTAAAATGTTAAGTTTAATTTATTTGTTATGAAATTGCATTTAAATTGGTTAAATACACATTTATAAGCTAAAATTACATGTTACAAGTCACATGTCACATATGTGACAAATGACAAAATGCAAAAATAAAATGAACACCCATTTTACATGGGTCCACCGGTTTTGTGAGTTTAGTGGGTAGGATTTTAGTTTGTAATTTTGTTCTAATTAAGAATTAGACCAAATCATTACTACATAAACCTATACACTCAACCTTTCTTGTGAAGAACAAAATGAAAGTGACCACACACCCCACCATGGGGCATGTGGCCGGTGCATATGTACAAAATAAGAGGGATTTTTCCTTCTTATAAGGCTCCATCCATCTCATTCAAGATCATACATGCAAATAGCTTATATCTCATAAAAACTCTCATATCTCTCTAAGAAAAACTTGAGAAGTTTTCTTACAACTTGAGTTCATAATATTTCTAATAAAATTACTAAGTGTAGTAATAAGAGTTATTAGAAATACTTTTAAGGGCTACTACTTCTAATATTAGTGTAGTATTTTAGTAGTGATTAAGGGTAGTCTTGGGTGCAACTTATTGGAGAGTTTCTAGTTTGAAACTTGGAAGATCATCCTCATCATACTAGCTCAAGATCAATATTTTAAAGGAGTTCAAATATTGTGCCAATT
>JAIUZE010027225.1:0-14148 GCA_022085475.1 Heliosperma pusillum | reverse complement strand
TGTCGGATTCTCGCGGATTCACTCAAGCACTCATAAGTTTATGTAAAGGTGAGTTTTGTGAAGATAGAAAGAAATAGAAACACTCACTCAACTTATGAAACATGCATGCATTCTAATGTGATAATAATTTCCCCAACTAATACGCATTCACTAAAAAGTACATGAATCAGGACAAAAAGGGAGGCTAATGGGTGAAGGTATAGAAGTGGATTGTGCCAAGGCACGTTTGGAAACGTGGGGCTAAGACCGGTAGTCGCAGCGACACTCATCAAAACAAATCTACAAGATTAGCACAAACCAACACCGACTAGAGAAATCATCTTAAACTTTGACAACGCAAGAGAGAGATCGATATTGCTCTCTAAATATGCATTAGACTATAGTAAATTCCCTTTCATTTTCCCTTGAATAACTCAATGAAGCAACATATATTTTTCTTTTTTTTCTTTTTTTTCTCTTTTTCTTCTTTTTCATTTTTTTTTCTTTTCAAATCAAATCTCTTTTTTTTTCTTTTCTTTCTCATTTTTCTTTTGCTTCATAATTTTTTTTTTCAACAAAGGGAATAAATGACACAATTGCCAACATACTTGCTACACCCAATTGATATTCTTTTTGAAATCCCGACCCAACCATAGTAGACAAGTAGATAAGAAAAACATGCAACTGCGACTGTCCCTGATAAGGTAGGCAAGTTCTAGGAATGTAGCTATTATATGGCTTGTGAAATAGGCTACAAAGGCTCAAATAGGCTAAACATAAAGAACTCAATAATAAGGGTATAAAATCAAGTCTTTTTGGCTATGTGAGGCTTATTTGAACAAAAAGAAACACCTTTCCTCATGCACTTATCAAACGAACGCGTATAGTATCAAGAAACAAATGTCACACTTATGCAATTTGATGTTACATATTCCACAAGGAGTACCGCACTCAAGCCTAAAAAACAATGAGACCAGTTTATTGATGTTCCTGGCCTAGGAAGCTCTAAAGACCTCAGAATTTAAGTGGTTTACCAACAAAAATTGCCAAATCTAGTTAGCATAAGGTATGTCAAAAACGGTCAAGACTTGTTCTATGAGCTTTGTTTTCAAAAATAGCAAGTCAAAACAATGTACATGAACAACTTATTTGGGATTCAAATGCAGAAACAATGCAAATTATCATCATTGTTATTCAATTCACCAAGACTCGACCTAATAAAATGAAAACATGTTTTTGGATTTTGTAAATTTTTCAATTTTTATGGATTTTTTCTTTTTAAATAAACTAAAAACACAACATAAATAAAGACTCTCCCCCAAACCTAAATGTCACAGTGTCCTCAGTGTGACGCTAACAGTACAACAATCACATATCAACCAACATCAGCAACCTAAAGGACACAACTAACAAAGGGGAATGGGAGAAATAACTAAAAGAAAATACAATAAAAGAAAGTACAAGGATAGATAATACCAGTAACTGAGAGAATAAGGGTGAGGTAGTGAAGAAGAATGACGAAATAAGAAGATAAATGAAGAAAAAATTAGTGAAAACTTGCTTTTTAAGGCTTTGGACCGGTTCGAACCGGGCGACTCGATCGAGCAGGGTAGGTCTGCTCGATCGAGCAACCCAAAATTTCCAGACTTTTGAGTTTGCTAAAGTGGCTGATGTGTGGCATGCACGAAAACTCGATCGAGCAGGTGTATTTGCTCGGTCGAGCAACCCGGTAACTTCAAGCCTTTCACTTGTTTTCTCTTCTTTTCTTCTTTCTTTCTTTTCGTTTCTTCGTTATGAAAGCGACTTCCAATTTTTTTTTAGCTGCAAACACTCCATAAAACTGTTAGATCGCTCCCTCACCGCACTCAATAAAGCACAACTATATTAACTATCCAAACTAAATTGAATTGAACTATAACATCAATAACTAAGCTAATCGAAATAAAATTTACAAATGAATTACAAGTAAATGCCGGGTTGCCTCCCGGTTAGCGCTGGTTTATATCGGTCCCGCACGACTGGGTTACCTCAAAGTCATGGTGGTTTATCAAGAGCGAAAAGGTCGACGACCTCTCTCACTCCTATAAATGCTCTATCGTAACAAGTCTTTAAGCGTTGACCATTGACGTTGAAAACTTCACCCTTGTCAGTTTGTAGCGTAACCGACCCAAACTTGCTCACCTTGGTTTTTGTGAATGGTCTCGACCATCTAGACTTGAGTTTACTTCATGAGCTTCCAGCTTCAGCATTCCTGGAAATTAAGGCGATCTCCAGAGGGTCCCTATCCAAACGCAAAGGGGGACAGTCATCAATAGTTAAATCCACAATATCAACTCTATGACATGTCTCTTCTAGTAGGGGGTGTTTCATTGCCTTATCTAGGTTGAAAGTGATAGTGTCATCCCCCACTGTTAGTATAAGTCTCCCATTCTTGACATCTATAACCGCCCCCGCAGTATGGAGGAATGGTCGTCCCAAGATGATAGGAGTCTGGGTGTCCTCAGCCATATCTAAGGCAACAAAGTCAACTGGTATGAAAAACTTCCCTACTCTAACCGGTACGTCTTCTAAAATCCCCAAAGGATGTTTAATAGAACGGTCGGCCATTTGTAAGGTCATGTTTGTAACAGTAAGTTGACCCATATTTAACTTTTTGCATATAGAAAATGGCATAACACTAACACTAGCCCCTAAATCACAAAGGGCTTTATCAATTGCTAAGCAACCTATATTACAAGGAATAAAAAAACTCCCTGGATCCTTTAGCTTAGGTGGTGATCTGGATTGCAACACAGCACTGCATTCCTCAGTAAATGCAACCGTCTCCACTTCATTAAAGGACCGCTTCCTTGTCAATATATCCTTTAGAAACTTTGCATAGGCCGGCACTTGAGTAATCAACTCGGTAAATGGTACACTCACTTGTAAATTCTTCACGACCTCCATAAACCTCCCAAACTGTTTATCGAGCTTTGATTTATGTAGGCGTTGAGGAAAAGGAAGTTTAATTACAATGGGCTCGGCTTCTTTGGCTTTGGAAGATGAATTAGAAGGTTTTTCATCCTGATCAGGGGTTGCTCGATCGAGCAGAGGGCTTGCTCGATCGAGTTTTGCTGTACTGTAACTTTCAGAAACTTCCCGAGAAGAATTTGGGCAAATTTTCTGGGTTGCTCGATCGAGCAAGGGGGTTCTGCTCGATCGAGCAACCTTGTTTTCAGCCTCTTTTTCGCCTTTTTTTGAACTTTTATCAGCAACTTCCAAGTTTTCATTGGTTGCATCCCTTATCATTTCAAGGCCTTTGTAATGGGTTCCACTCCTCAAAGTGATGGCATTGACTTGTTCATGTGGAGGGTGTCCTTGAGGAGGAAGATTACCCGGTTGTTTATGTGGATTTTGAATTGCCAATTGGGCCATTTGAGTGTCAACCATCTTGTTATGAGCTATCAGTTGTGAGATCTGAGCATCTTGCTTTTGTTGGATCATAAGACTCTGCTGCAACATGGCTTTCAGTTCCGCCATATCATTACTTGGAGGTGGTGGAGGTGGAGGTTGTTGGAAGTTTTGGCCACCTTGATTAGAATGGTTAAAGTTACCTTGGGAATTGCGATTCAGAGGAATCACATAAGATGAACCTTGTTGCTGAGGTGGTGGTGGGGTAGGATTAAGAACATTCTGAATTCGGTAGGAGAAATTGGGATGCTCTCTTGTCCTTTCATTGTAAAAGTTAGAGTACGGTGAACCTTGCTTAAAGGATTGAAAAGCAAGCACTTGATCAACTGTACTCATACATTCCACTGCATTATGCCCCATAGTACCACATCTTTCACAGGTTGGCTCTTGTTGAACCATGACATGAACTGTTTGTTTATTCTCCAAGGATTTTGAAGTTTGTAACTCGACAATTTTGGCAGTTAATGCCTCCAACTGAGCTACAATGGCATTATCCGTACCTCCTCTCCTCGCATTACCCCTGGGATTCCCATACTCAGCAGTGTGAGTAGCCATCTCATCAATTAACTTCCAAGCATTGGCATCAGTAGTATTATTTTGGAATCTCCCATTAGCAGCAGAATCGAGCAAATTCCTCTGATCATCATATAACCCATTATAAAATTGGTTGCATAAAAACCAAGTATCAAAACCATGATGTGGAACAGAATTGACAAGCTTTTTGAAGCGAACCCAGGCCTCATTAAAGTTCTCATTGGGACCTTGTTTGAAACTTGTGATTTGGCTTCGAATGGCATTGGTTTTCTGTGGCGGAAAATATCTTTTGTAGAATGCAAGAGCCAAAGAATTCCAATCGGTGATGCCAAGTGCAACCATATCTAACTCACTCAACCAATCTTCTGCCCCGTCTCGTAGTGAAAAGGGAAACAACACCAACTTGATCTGATCTTGTGTCACCCCACCCGTTAAAGGAATAGAGCAGCAATAGTTGGTGAATTTCTCCATATGCTTAGCAGGATCCTCAGTAGGGCTTCCTCCAAACATGTTTCGCTCCACCAAAGAGATATAAGATGGACGAATCTCAAAAGTACTATTACCCGTAGTAGGGAGTTTGAATCCCTTGGGAATAGATGCAACGAAAGGCTCCGAATGGCTGGCTAGAGTAGGCATGGTTGTAGTGGGTGCAGAAATATGTGTATCCTCTTCAAAGGATGGTTTTTCTGCGACGAATTCGGCGTAAACTGTTTCAAGCGTACTCAAGTCTTCCGCTTCTTGAATTTCCTTCCAAAAGTTTCGTCTAGCTTGGAGAGTCTTCTCTGGTTCGGAATCGTAGGGTACGAGAACGGACCTAGAACACCTGGGCATAAACAAAAACTAAAGAAAAGGATGAGAACTGTCTCAAGGAACTTAGGTTCCCTGAGACGAAAAAGACAAACTAAGTAGAAACAAACAGAAAACTGTTGCCTCCTCGGCAACAGCGCCAAATTTGATAAGGGTAAAGTCGCGTCTCCTTAATCAAAGTAAACCTAATTCACTACTAACTAATAGTCAGCGGTAAGCAAAGTATCGAATCCACAGGGAGACGGTAGTATTCTAATCTGTTAAACTAGGTTTGTCTCTTAAGTAACAATTTCGGGGTTTTTAGATTGAGTTTCTAGTCTAAAAGCAATCAATAACAATAACTAATAGCAAACAATAACAACTAGTAGTAACAATAACTAATAATAAACAATAACAACTAATAATAAAAGGTTGAAAACAATAAGATTAAAAGTCTAGGGTTTCAGGTTCACTAGGATTATTGTTCAGGGGTAAGGATGTAGTCAGCTATCATGCAATAAAGTTATCTAAGGTCACAAGATCGGTCGATTCAATTATGCCATTTAGATCTACAATTTAACATGCGATCGGTATCATTAAACGAGTTCTATTCAATTCTCGTAGTCTATCTTAGTCTTAACCCGGTCGGTGTTAATCCTAATTCGCGAGACTAGTTAATTAATCATGGCCAGTAATCAAACAACTAGAATTAAAACGATAATCAAACGATAACCATGCAATTGCAATTCAATTAATTAATCTACCCCTTCTAACAATCCTAGATCCCCTTTTAACCCTAGAGAGGAATTTAGCTACTCATGACGATATTAATAACAACAATAATAATTAAAGTAAACATGATTAACAATAATGAAAGGATGAACAAAGAATAATTAAAGAACAAGAAGACAATTAAATTGAATAACGAAGAAAGATTGAAGAATACCGATTACAAGTTGAACTAAAGACAATCGTCTTTGATGAATCAAATCCGGAGGCAAAGTAAACTAATTAGGGTTTCTGAATTAAAGCCTAAAAGTATTCAAAAGCGTAAGAAAGCATAAGAAAGTAAGTCTAATTAAGAAAGACGAGCTTTCTTTTTATAATACAAAAGATCTAACTAATTAGGTTAAAGTTTAGGAAAATAAAAGAAATCTGCCGAAATAAAGGTTCCTCGATCGAGCAAGGGACTTCTGCTAGATCGAGCAACAGTCACACCGACTCGACCGAGCACAGGTACTATGCTCGGTCGAGCAGCTCTCATTTAAGCTTGTTTCTTCGACTTTTCTTCATTTCTTCTCATTCTTCCTCGATTTCCGTGCCTAGCTTCTACGATCCTACTCCGCCATGCTCCATATCTACTCAGAAAGCTCCAAATGCATCCAATCTGCATTAAAACATAACAAAAGCGGCAGAATCTATATTCTAGCTAAAATAGCATAGAAATAAGCAAGGAAAGACGGTAAATCGAGTTAAATGCGTCTAAGGGAGGCATAAAATATGTATATAAATAATGATCATCACACGCCATTCTCAATGGCGCGTCTTTAATTTTTTTTTTTTTTAAAAAAAAAAATATTGTACTATTCACAGACACACAATGGGAATGGCGTGTCTCTGTGAGAAAACCCGCCATTCCCAATGGCGTGTTTACTTTTAGACCATTTTTGTAAGTTTGCATTTTCCTACTCACTAGAAACACGCCATTGCCAATGGCGTGTTTCCTCCTTGTTTTTGGTTCGCGAAATCCGATCCTACGTGGACACCATTTTGATAAATAGTTTTAAATCCGACCTAAAACGAAAAATACTTATTTTTTAAGCATTATTTTAAAAATGCTTTCAGTAATAGTCAAGTTTTATTAGAATCCGTTTTTAAAATAATGTTGAAAAAATAAAAAATTTATCGTTTTGGGTCGGTGTAAAAACTATTTATCGTTTTGGTGTCCACGTAGGCTCGGGATTTGCGAGTTAATATCGAGTCAGAGACACGCCATTGGCAATGGCGTGTCTCAAATGTACATATGAGGCAGAACTGGACAATATGTTAGCATATAGACACGCCATTGCGAATGGCGTGTTTTCTTCAGTAGACACCCCATTGCGAATGGTGTGTCTATTCAACAATTTTTTAGTCTAAAGCAGAAGATTCTGCTATATGGCATAAGACAGACACGCCATTCGCATTGACGTGTCTTTTGAAGGAGACACGCCAATCCGAATGGCGTGTCTTATGCACAATATTTTTTTCAATAAAATCAGACGTCCCTTTCCTTCCTCCCTCATTATTTCAAACACTTCCTCCCTCTACCCCTAAAAACCGATACCTTCACTCACCTCACCTCATACTTCATCTCACCTCAAACCATCTCACAATTCATCTCCGGCGTGTCTCTCACCTCGAATCTTTCAATTATTAAGTATAATTCCTAATTAGCAAGGTAATTACATCTCCTTTCAATTTTTGTAGTTATTTGTTTAGATTTATGCAATTTTTATGTTTTAAAGATTTAAATGTTGTTAATTTTGTTGTTAATTTTGTTGTTATTGTTGTTTTTGTGCTTAAATCAAGTTATTGTATAGAAATTTATGCCATTGCTTGAAACACCCCAAATCTTCAAACCCTAGATTAGTATTTTGGGTATAATTTCGGTTTAGTTATATAGAAATTTATATAGAAATTTGATTTTCAAACCCCAAATCTTCAAACCCAAAGAAGCTACTATATAGAAATTTATGCCATTGTTGTTAATTTTGTTGTTATTATATAGAAATTTGTGTTTCGATATAATTATGTTTAGTTATTGGTCGGGTTTTTCGCGGTCCCGATAAAAAAATAATTACCCGCACTTAGGCTAACAACATAAGGAATGTAATTAGGGAAGTAGGGTGTCGATCCTCAGGAAGTACGTGTTAACTATGAATTGCTATGGATTGATTTTCATTTAAGTTCGAGTCATTTGAGGTGGTTATCTAAACTATTAATATAAAATAAAATGACAAGTATATAAATGACGATATGTAAATGACAAATATGTAAATTGCAAATGAAAAACTCAGAACAGGAGACTTACCCGATCACGTTGTCACATACCCGATCGGGGAAACCCTCTGATCCGAATAACAACAATTGAATTTTAACTAAAAACGATATTTAAATGACAATATTGAAAACCTAACTAACTAAACTAATAAACTAGACAATAATAATAAAGTAAACTATCTAAGAACGAGAATAGAAAGACGATAAAGTAAACTAGCTAGATAATAACAAAATAAACTATCTAATGCGGTAAGATAAACTAACTAATCAAGTTGATATAGTGAAAGAGAAATACATGTAAAACTAATTAAAAGTTTCATTGACACCAACATTAGAATTACTATGGTTGTCTAGGCCTGGTAGCGGTATATTCCTTTCGGATTCGTACCGACCTTTTAGTGGGTCCTAACGTCCTTTCAGCATGGTTAGATCACTAAACCCCTATTGGTAGTCCTAATTCTCATCCCAACTCTCGTTATAAAGATAGAAATTGACTAATACAAACAATTGTTTATGGCCATTAAACATAGTTATAGAATTTGACACGACCAATGGAAGAAACAACTAGATGGTTCAGATGGTATCTACTCTTCTTTTAATTCATTTAACTCGTGAATCATTTCAATATTACAACTCTATTTATTTTATTTACACAATGATAACAATATTAGAATTAATCTAATTTATGTGATTATGTGATTAAGTAAATTAATAAGAAAAAGATGTATGAAATTAGACTATGAGATAGAAATACTAAAGTGATTATGGTGATTATACTAATAATGATTCTAATAACAATCTTTAGGATTATATGATTAGGTAAATTATGAGATGGCATAATAGTCGATATTTTAGTTTCAACTAGATTGCTTTTACATTGATTTCTTAACCACAATAATAATATGAGAATGATACTAGTGAGATTATAGTTCATGATGATTAAAATTGTATAAGTAAATCAAGGATAGAGAATTACCGTAATTGGAATACGATTATGTAAGAAATAAAGCAAAGAACAATTGTCCAACCCAATAACAAAAGCTATGAAAACACTAGAGAAATACTAAGAAAACTATAATCTAAAACTTGTAAGGAAGAAATAAACTACTAAGTTATTATGCTCTAAATTATATGTAAAAGTATGCTAAAGATAATATGATAATGTATGTCAAGTTGTTGGATAAGTTGATGATAAGTTGTGTGATGGATCATTGGCTTTTATAGGGCTGCATGGCTGATGATCCCTCGTTCAAATTCGTACCCTAGTCAAAGCATTAATGTACTCATTTAAGCTCGGTTGAAGAAGAGCTAAGTAACGTCCACTTGCAGAAATACCCGATCGGGTATTTGGTAATCCGATCGGGTTTATGTGTAAGATGGATTTTCCGTCTTTTCATCTTAGGCACGGAATCCTATGCCTTGGTCAATGCAATACGGAATTGGGCTTGGGCTGATCTTCTCTTGACTTGGGTTGATATTTCCTTTTAAAGTTCAAAGCCAAAATCCAAATTGAGTTCATTCGAGGAAGGATGTAGCGGAATCGTAATCACATCGTGAACTGGCTATCATCAATTCCTTGAAAACTCGTATCCTAGTGTCTTTCCTCCATAAAGTAGGAAAATATAGCAAAACCGCTTCATTTCCTATAAAACGAGTCAAAACACGCAAAACAACTAGAATAGCAATATTAGCTCGTTAATCACTTAACAAAGTGCATAAATCGTATAGAAATTGAGCTAAAACAGGGGATAAATCAGAACAAAATATCACTTATCAAACTCCCCCAAGCTAAACCCTTGCTTGTCCTCAAGCAAATATAACAATCATAACTAGGACAAGGGTAGCTAACAATGATCAATCTATCGTACAAGTCTCAAAAAGTAAGCTCTTAATAAGTAGATGAATCATAAGCCCGCAGCAACAAGGGCGAAGGAAAATGCGGATCATGGTTGAGATTTACATAACGGCGCAACATAGAAAATATTCTTTGGACCTTTTCAGCTCTTGCATGATCTTTTTGACAATGGACTCTCACGGTACACTCATCACTCAAATTTTTGTAAAATAGGAAATATTGGTTCAAATTTGAAGTGACACTCACCTATCTACAACTTATAAGAATGTGCCCGCAGTCTAGACAATCCAAAATCATTCAGGAAAACTAATCATGATCGAAATGTAATATAGGAAGCACTAGTAAAGTAAAGAAGAGGCTTGGGAAATTTGGGTAAGAAAGTGGACAAACGATTTTGGTCATGTGGAGCTTAAAGTCAAGCTAGTAATAACCAAATGTGTAGTGGATACTCAATCCAAATCATACCAATTCCCATCAACAAAAGTCAAAGCCAAAAGCAGCATATTGGCTTATTAAACATGACAAACCAAATTACGACTTCCCATAATTTTCTTTCTTTTCATTTCATGGAAGCGTTTTTCCTCTTTTCTTTTCTTTTTTCTTTTTTTTTTTCCTTTTGAGCTTTCAATTTCATTTTTCATTTTTCATTTTTCATCGTTCTTTCAAAGCTCCTTTTTTTTTCCTTTTTCTCTCACATCAAAACCCGGGAATCAGCAATCCCGAGACAAGATCACACCAAATGGTGGCATTATCAGAACATCGCAAAAGCACAGAACACCCCTACACATATAGTTAGTTACTAGCTCAACAAGGGTAGGCAAAATTATAATGTAGCTAGAGAGAGAAGGGTGTTTTTGCGAAAGGTGAACAAGAGATTGAATGGCTTCAAGATGTAGATCATGACAGTAATACTTATAGAAAATGGAATAAAAACCATACTTATGCGTTTTGATGTAACACAGACTATAAGGAGAAACTACTCGCTCCTAAACTGGGATCGGGTTCAGATGTACCGACCACTGGAGGCTCTACCTTACAATATGAGTAGCTTGCCAAAGTCAAGATCAAGCTTAATTAAGTCCAAATGCAATTTTCTACCTACTGTGTACAAGACATCCCCATGAATGCATAATTCCTCATAATAAAACGAAACATCAGCTTATAAAAACTATAAAATGAGAAATGTAAGATGGAAATTAAGAAAATATAAATGCAATCCTAAATGCAAATCCTCCCCCAAGCTAAAACTTCACATTGTCCTCAATGTGCTGGCAATTATAATTGAAACAAACCGAAAGACGGTTGATAGCACATGGAACAGAAAAACGATATGAAATCCTAATGGGAAAAGGGCCGTAAAAAGAAAACTAAAAATGCGAAAAATAAGGGAAAGAAATAAAATTCTTACAAAATTTCCAGCCTCCCCCAAGCTAGTATAAACAAGGGGAGCTCATCATCAAATCACAAAGGCCACCAGCTACGGCCTCTCCTCTCAGAAGAAGGTGGCTCAGATGCGGATCCAGAAGCATCTGTGTAATAGGTATCATCTACTGAATAATAGCTACCACGAGAAGCAATGATCCCGGTTGGGTTGCTGGCTCCTAAGGACTGGTACTCTCCCACTTGGTGATCTCCAAAATCACCTCTATACCCCCCAAAACTCTCGACGCCATAGTCGGTTCCACAGTAATCCGGTCCGGTCTGCTACACACCTGCATCATAAGTAGTACCATACCCCCCGTCGGGCCAAGTATAAAAAGACGGGTGAGGGCCCTCAGGTCTAATCACACCTTTCCTAGCAAAGTGATCATAGTTGGGTGCAAAGCAAGCTGCTGGTCGGACTGAATTATATTGATGGACAAGGTTAAGGCTTCAAACATGGCGGTCACATCGCCCTCAGCATGGGTCGAGTGAGAGGATGATCCTACCTCAGGGCGGCGGGATCTAAGTTGAACAGGGGGGTCAATGTGGGTAATATCCCCAACAGGAAGGTATTAAGTAGGTCGGGGTAAGATAGCCTCACCCTCTTGAAGTGGAGGTCGCTGCCGAAGAAATGGAATTTGCTCTACCTCGGCGGTCAACTTGACTGTATCACGGCCAGCAATCCTCCAAATCATATGGGGGTGAGAAGCACGAAACCAGTTGAGCTGAACAAAGTAATCATAATCCAACCCATTTCCCATCTCGGTGGGAGGTGTAGTCAATGCCTGGAGGTCGGTGGTGGCTTGGTTAAAGCCACAAACTCGCATAGCAAGGTGAGTGATAAGACCTCCATAGACAATGGCAGTGTTCTTAGGATTAATAGCTTTGGTCAACTAAACAGCAAAATGATACGGTATACTAACAAACCACGGTTCATCACCATCCACATTCAAAAATCCTCCTAACATTTCTAACTCTACTCGTCTCACCAAATGAGGTTCAGCACGACCCAAAAAGGTCCATCCCATGAATCTTTGCCAGATTCTAATGGCGGGATGATGTATATGTTGGTGTGGGACATGATCCCAACGAGAGACAGGGTAAGTGAAAATAGCACTCCAAAGTAGGCTAACATCAAAGCCTTCCGGAGGTGAGGTAACAGTATTTTCAGTGGTGAGACCAAAATATCCAGCAAAAGTCTCTAAGTTCATATTATAATCATCATTAAACAAGCGAAACCGAACTTGAGGCATATTGTTTCTATTTCTAGACCGATGTAACTCAAAAGAGCTCAAAAATTCAAGGGTTAATTGAGGGTAGGTCTCATAACTAAAGTTCATGCTAACATGCATACCTAGACCCCTAAATAACACTTTAACATGCTCAAGAAGTTTCATATGCCTTAAGGAAGAAACATTGAGGAACTTGGTAGCCCTCATACCTTTGCTCTTAAGAACGCACCATTTTTGCCATTGCTCATTGGAGCTAAATTCTACACCCGGAAAGTTAGGATCATGCATAGCATCCCCTTGATTTTCGAGTTGTTCATTCGCTTCAAGCATTTCTATATCTTCCTCTTGTGCTCTACTACTCTCTCCTTGAGTGGAGGTTCTTGCCCTCTTCGATTTCCTTAATGTAGGTGACATTCACTACAAATAACTAGTATTAAAACACTTCATTTGTAAACACAATTTGATAGTCATAAGTGTTTAGAATACTAAGTTTTAAGCAAAAATTCAAGCATAGTGACCTTAGTAAAACATTGTCATGCTATCTTTTAAGCACAAATGGATGTTTTAAGTATAACAAAATGTCAATTAGGTGAGCAACATATACTTGAATCATGAGTTTGGCTACTACCTAAGGATACTAATGCTAACTTAACATGACAAGATCATAAGTTCATAGTATAAACCATGAATTCAAGCATTATACTACCACTTAAGCAAAAGTTCTTAGCATATAGTAAAGATGAGTATCCTAATTAGCATATGGGCATCCAAATCATAGTAATCATCCTAATTAATCACTAAAAATCACTCTATAGCATGTAAGAATCATTAGAAATCCAATTTAAACAAGTTTTGCAATCAAAATTAAGAACCCCCAAATTTGAGTTAAGGTTTGTTCATGTTGGATTTCTGAAAAATATAGAGGGATTGAAGTAACTAAAGTAGAAATAACTTACTTGATGATGCTTAGAAATTGCCCTTGATGAACTATAGGAATAAATTTTGTAAGAATAGACTAAGAATTGAAGGTTTTGAGAGAATTTTGAGTTTTGAAATTGAAGAACACGGGTATAAGGCAGCAAGCAAAGGGTAGCAAATGGGTTTTATAGAAGAAAATAGAGTAAAACACGAAACAGGCAATATACACGATCAGGTATACAACAATCCGATCGGGTAAGTTTGCTGATCCGGTTTTTGTTTCTTTTTTCTTTGCCACTTGCTCTTACCTTTGGGCTATGTCCTTGCACATACTTAATAACCTCAGTGATCTTGACAACTTGGGCCAAGGATAGCTCCTTCTTGTCTCAATAAGTCCTCCGATTCTCAGTATGAAAAACGATATACTAGATATGCATAATGACAAATAAAACGAAAAAAATTGCTCCTAACTATTACAACACAAAATCCAAAAATAGAGTCCAAATAAAATATTCCAAATTAAAATCATTGTCTAATAAGTAAAAGAGAGAAAATGCATGAAGAAAAAGAAAAGAAAAAGACGGGTTGCCTCCCGACAAGCGCACTTTGAGTCATGCTAGACTATGTTTTGCTATCCCTCCTTAAGCCTTATGAAGGGATTTGAGCTCCTTATAGCTAGATTCGTCCTTGAATTTCCACATTTACCTTTTTGCCAACACCCATGGCAATCTCATTCTAATCATGCCTCCGCAGCCTTGAAAGCCTCGAGGTCGCCATCTCCAACGCTCAACACATTCCCCTTTTTGTCAAAGGTGGCACTCAATCCATCTATTTCAAACGTGATCTGTTGTCCTTTCACATCTATACAAGCTCCAACCGTATTTAAGAAGGGTCTTCCTAATATAATATAGTCATTCCTTTCTTTTTTTG
>JAIUZE010027224.1:0-33438 GCA_022085475.1 Heliosperma pusillum | reverse complement strand
AGCTACGCACCTTTGGATCCGGCCTTGATTATGTTCATGGTTGATATGACTTTGGCCTCCGAGACGGCGGCTATGGAAAGAGAGGCGAGGGCTAAAGAGAGTGCAATTTTGTCCCAAAAGATGGATCGCATATACTATGACTTGCCACTTTAAACCATACCTACCCTTCCTATGATAAGTGGTTTAGGGAAGTGTATAGGGAGCCTACAGGCCCGCATCCATCTTAGTTCATGTGTCCCGAGGGTGGATATGATCAGGGCTCGAGGGTGTTTGGATACTTTAATGTCCAACATGATTACTACTCTTCGCCGGTCTTTGCTCAACCGCCCATTGATGATGATGAGGCAGATCGTGAGTACGCGGCCCGGAATGCCGAGTGGTTCAGTAAGATGGGGCCTAGGTTTGAGATCATGGATGGTACTGGCTCGGGTTCGGGAGACGGGGGTGTAGATGAGTCCTACACGGCGGCCAGGAGGGCCAAATTGATGCTACACCCACCGATCTTAGTGGGTTTACCCATGTGATGGGGTTTACACCACCTAGCTCCTACCAAGGACAACCATGAGTATGATCCTTTTAAATCAAAATATTCATCATGATTATGTTTTTGTATGCATTTAGATACTTGTAATATATTTTAGATTAATTATCCATTTAGTTGCATTCATTTAGGCTTGCACTAGAAACTAATTTTGTAAAATATCGTCACATGTTAAGTTTTGCATCCATATAGTGTAGTTTGCATTGTATTTCTTTTGAGCATTTAGTCTAGAATCATGCATTTGCATTTTATTCGGAAAAAAACAAAAAAATTTAAAAATTTCCAAAAATATCAAAAATATGTTAAGTTTTGAATTCACTCCTCACACCATGTAAATACTCAAGTGTGGGGAGAGAATTCCCAAAAAAAAACACCAAAAACATGTTTTTTTTTTGTCCCCTTTTCATAATTAAGTCACTTATTGGGGACGAGTAAGACTTAAGTTTGGGGAAGGTTTCATTTGATTTGTATATATTGTACATATTTGTAAAAAAATTGAGAAAAAAATGCCTAAAAATCAAAATAAATTGAAACTTTTCGAAAAAGTATGTTTAGATTAGTTTGTATATATTTGTTTTGCACCAACTCTTTTGATAGGCAATACACATGGAGCATTGGAGAAGACGCGCTAGGATTGGTTGATGATGTGGTGTTGTTTGTTGCTAGGATTCGTATTAACTTGCATTTAGTGTAGAACGTCTATATAATATGTTCATTTTCATTTCACGTTGATCGTACATACATGTTTATAGCACGCATGCATTTGCATTGTTTTGTAAATATAGTCTTGGAGCCTAGGTGGAGGAGTCATGTTGACAATGATATTCTTGTCGAACCCCATTGTCGACCGTCTTTTGATAGCTTGTGCCTCATTGACATCACATGTTAGTGGGTTTTGCTTGCAAAACCCGGAAGTCTAGCGTAACGACCAAGTCTAGACTACCTTGTGAGGCCATATTGGGCCCTAGACCTTACCAAGACTGACATTGGCTACTAAATTGTGAGGGTAGAGCTTCAAGTGACTGGCCCATCAAACCGGTCTCGTATAGGATTGAGGGTAGCTCCTTACGTGGCATGTTACATCTCTTACGATGAAGTGTGGTGCTCTTGGCATGGTTTGTTAAAAAAATGTTAATCTGCAATGTTTCGAGTCAATTTGTTCTAATAAATAGCCTAACATAGCGAAATAAGCTTTATCTTATGCCCCTACATTGATTTCCTCTTTTTGTAACCCAATTTGAGCCCTAGGCTTGTCTTTTGTTTAGCTATCAAACATCTACATCCCAAAAACATCTCACCAAGAGTAGCAAGTCATGTAGAATATTTTGATCGATAAATTTGGGTGGGTTAATTGATTGGAAGGTGTGTGTTGAGTTAGTTTGGTTGGAAATTTTGAGGAGTTTAGATGTTAATAAAGTTTTTTAGGTGTTGGAAATTGAAAAAAAAAAAATATAAAAGCGAAAAATGAGAATGAAAAATCAAATACAAAAGCGGAAAATGAAATGGCAAACAAAATAGAAAAGAGATTTTGTATGGTGAAATAAAGAGTTGAATAAGTTGCATTTGGATCCAAGTTTTGAATTATGACTCATGAGAAGATTTTTTGTTGGCAATCAAAGGCCAAATTTTGAAGGATCCTCGCCTTTTTATTTTGGGGTAATATTAGGTGGTTTGGTTAGGATGTGCCTTTGTACTCTTTTAAGCTCCACATCTCCTAAAATTGGTGCTTGCACCAACCCCTTTCTCACCCTATACCTAAGTCCCATTACAACCCTATTGACTCATATTTGTGCATCATATATTTTTTCTTAGACGGACAAGTTGGCGGGACCACCACATTTATAGTGGGCATTTCTCGAAAGTCGACCTAGGAGACTGATTTTGGTTACTTTGTACAATAAATCGCCCGTTCTTTCATTTTGTGTCGAGTGAAAATCGTAAGAGTCGGTCTTGGTGTCCTTGTCGGGTCAAAGGCTTGATATTGAGCCGAATCTTGTGTAGTCTTGTAAATCTTGGGAGTAAGTTCGAGTACTTCCCCTTTACCTGCCTAGAATCCGTTTCTAGGCACCCATGATTGTTTTTGTTGGTTATTTTGGGTTTGATTTAGAGGCTTGGCATAGCGGTGAAACTATGAGTCAGCATCCTCCGCTACAGCTCCTATGTGCTAACTTCTAAAACCTGCTTAAATGAGGAAAGAGGTTTAACTCTTCGTGACGCATCCTATGTGTTGATTTGTGCTTTATTGTTGGGTGTGTCAAAAAATTTCCGTAAGCCCCTACTTGCCTTGCAAGGAGGTACTGTAAGTTTTTTAAACTTGATATTAGACAATTCTAATATCATCTTATAATTAGTTTACTCTTAAACTAAGTAGATCTTATGCATGCATAACACAATAACACAAAGATAAGAAAAAACACTTTTTCTTACATTGAATATGAACAATATGGGCACAATATTTGGACACCTTCCAAATATTGTTCTTGAGCTTAAATAATAAGGATGAACTCCAAGTTCTTAGTATAAGAACACTCTTCTAAGTTGCACCCAAGACTACCATTAATCTCTACAAAATACTACACTAGTATTAAATGTAGTAACCCTTTAAAATTATCTAATAACTCTTAATACTACACTAGTATATTATTAGAGAATATGAACTCTAAGTATTATGTAAACTTCTTAAGTTTAGTGAGAAGTTAGAGAGAAGTAGAGATTTTTGCATGAATGAATAATATGAGATGGAGTGCACACAAATAAGAAGGAAATATTTCCTCTTGTTTTGCATGTGGCATCCGGCCACACCCTCACATGGGGAAGGGTGGGTGCTTTTCTTTTGTTCTTCACAATGCAATAGCAAGGGTATAGGTTTAGGCTAGTGAATGATTATGTCTAATTTTCAATTAGAACAACACTCAAAGCCTAATCACCTTACTATCCTCCACATAACCGGTGCACCCATTAACAAGGGTGTCCATTTTATTATGCAATTTGTCATTTGTCACATATGTGACATGTGACATGTACCATGTAATTTTGCTTATAAATGTGCATTTAACCAATTTAAATTCAATTTCATAACAAATAAATTAGACTTAACATTTTAAGTCACATTTTATAATTACATGTAAATAAAATGGGTCATCTCATATTTGGTTAAAATAATCTACAACAAAATGTAATTATAATTAACCAATTTAGCTTATCTAAAATGTTTCATAAACATAATGCATTCTTCGTAATATAACAATTTAATTACAAAAAATGAATCTTATTTAATCATATTACCATAAGATATAATTCTCACTTACAATATAAACTTAGTTCAATTTAAGGGATTAATTAATCTGTATCGTTATACAATTAATTAATGTACATGATTAGGGGATTGTCCTTTAGGTGTGACCCCAAGAGATCAACTGATCACTACCGTCATACGACAGTAACATCAAACTCAATTGAGCCAATCGTTACCGATTTATGTTGACCAGTTGACTATAATATTCATCATCCCTTTATATTCTTACAATTGAGATTTAAATTAATTATGTGATCGCACTATTATTGAGGACACTCACTCGAACAATCTCTCACTTGTCTAAGCCAAGTGTGCATCACCAATTCTCTTATCCTATTACGATCTCCCAGTCAATTCCTCGATATGGATAGTAACTGTCTGACCGAAATTATCTACCATATATACCTTCCAAGCGTGGCCACGCATTTTCATTTTATTCCTACGCGAGTGGCCTTGAGATTTTAAAACAACCCTGGCAAGGGATGGACAACTCCTATCGCACAATCCCCTTCGAATAGCCACAACTATCATGACCCAAAAGATTCCCATTTGACCCCAGTTACGAAGGTCGTAGAGCATAAATCAAAGTCACTCTGAAACTGTGCTATCTTAGGCGAACAGGCTTTAGTCAAATAATTGACTCAAAAAGAAAAGTATAGTAGCTCTTGCCACGACCAGGCTACAAGAATTGCCAAAACTCTATAAGTGGTCATTGCCCGACAGATTGTCCCTTACAGTCTGTCTATGCGATCGACTGGTCATCCCTTATGACCCTATGTCACTGGAACATTCTATCAATTGCATCACACTCTAGTCACTTGGAGACGTCACTCCTTATAAGCAACTTGGGGCCAGCGCTATGTTAATCCAGTCCACTTTCATGGGGTTCAAAATTGTCTCTACAACCAATTTGGATATAACAAAGCACAAAAACGAATTTTAGAAACTCAAACGCTAAATGTGATTATCATATATGAATCAATCAACACAATGTTATTGCTTCATATCATATAATCTAAAGTTTACTTTGTCCAGGACAATTCATGACGATGTTATTAAATGCAATAAAGGCTTGGGTAGTGAATATACTATGTATTCATTTATTCCTACCTTGTGAATTGCTTTTTCCTTCCATCCAACGTTATTCCTAATAACATGAATTCATCTATGTATATGTCTAGATCTTCATGTAGTATTAAGCTCTTTAACTTGAAATATGCTCCCACTCGTTATCATGATAACTGATAGGTATTTAGGTGAAAGGATCTACCATTAGCTCCTTGTAAGCCACCTTATCCTCATCATAATGTACTAGGTCTTTATTTTTAGAATTTTTAATGATCGACTCTTCAATCATCCGTTTAGTTATTCGGTTCTTGTACAACAAAAGTACGCCTAGGATTTCGATAAATCCTTATAAGTTTGGAAATTTGGATTTGAGTAATGCTTACCAAATATCCAAATTTTCTCTACCAAACACAAGAATGAATCCCTAGTTCTCCTTGAGAACCCTATGGATGTTCTTGTAGGCTATCCAATGACACTCATGTGGATTGATTTGTTTGTTATAGGCTTGTCATGCTCCCATCATACAATTCATTTAGGTACGTGCATGTAATGGCATACATGATTGGCCTAATGGCGGAAAATTAGTACTCATGTTATCAACAACTCTTAGGTTTAGTGGATGACTATGTCCTTTTCATAGTGATCCCACTTTCATCAACATGAATAACCTATGTAACTTGTTGAAATTGATTAAGGATCTTATCGATATAAGACACTTTTCTAAATGCCAAGCTAAAATCTTCTATTCCACAATAGATTTTTATTTTAGTTTACATGTTACCCTCTTTCATCCAACATTAAAATCCAACCAATCCTTTCAAAAAGGTAATACGAATACGTCACTCTCAATGAGTGATATGTCATTCACATGGAAAAAAATTTCTCCCACTGAATTTCATGTCTTTACATGATAACTTTAACTCCCACTTAACTTCATGTCTATACATGACTTTTCGACAGTTCGAGTGAAACTCTTCTTATATCTCATAATAGAAAAGATCATCATAACCTCTAGGTAAATACCTTAGGCTTGTGTCATGTACACATCCCATTCTAAATCCCTATTTGGACATGTGGTTTTGTTGTGTATCTTGTACACACCTATTATGAGGTATTTTACTGATGATTTGGATCTAAGCATAGTTACGCATTAACTTAGCCTTTGCAGACATTTTCATGTCTATCCATGCAACTATAATTGGACACCTCCAAATAAAACATCTTCATGTCAATAGAATGATTTATTGGACAACTCCAAATATATTATTCCTTTGCATAGATTTCATTTAGTTTCATAAGTTTCTTATGTTAGAAAATCGAATTTATAAAATTTCTAGGTACTTCCACTTAATAGATCATAATCTTATTATTTCAAGAACATTTTCTTTTGGATTCACCTAAGAATGCTTTCTTTTTGGTTTCCTCACTAGTCTTGAGTCTAACCTAAGAACATTTTCTTTTGGTTTCCTCACTAATTCCTAACTAGTTTTACGTTGAGGCTTATTTTCTCTCACTCTATCTTTAGAAAAATACAACTATTTTCTTTAAAGATAGCCTTATGAGCAACAAACAATTTTGTACTCATAGTCGTGAGGGAGGTAGAAGTATCACAATATGACCTAAAGTGGTCTATTAAAGACTTTATTGTAAAGACATCGAATCTTAGCTTTCAGATAGACTAGTTCTATAAGCTAAAGAGGTGGACTCATATTCATGTCATTTACAATTTTTATAAGTGGTGTAGCCAATTGGTTTGTTAGAAACCCTATTTTAAGTTCAATAACTTAATTTGACTTAACAATTAATCTTTCAAAGTAAGAATCGAATTCTTAGCCTTTTATTATAATGATCCAATCATCATAATACTAATATGATCAATTTGAGTCTATATAATTTATGTTATTAGTGCAAGTAGAGTATAATGACAAGTTTTTGAACTAAAATTTCAACAAACCGAGTGACTTGGGTTGAAAACCAAGTCACCAAATTTTCAATTATAACAAATTGTTCTTGAAAATAAATCTTCCATGTCCAACAAGGAAATTAAAAAGTTCTTAAGAACCATAATACAATCAAAAGGGGAGACAATCTCGAGTCCAAGCTTCCTTAGGTCTTCAACCATGGGTGGCTACCTTAGCTTCCCTTGAAGAGCCTTCTTAGGCTTGCTTGTCCTTGCCTTTATCTTTACTTGCATAACCTAATTACAATAAGATGGGTAAGAATCGCAACTTGGATCTTATACCAAAGTTGAGATGATAACATAATCGATAGAGATAGTTATTTATCAACTGAAACAATCATTCCAGTTTTGATATCGCCTAGATATTTGGGGCAATTCCTCTTCCAATGCGCTATGCCATTACAATAATGACACTTGTCCTCGGTTGAGGCACCTTTCTTAGCTTGGGTGAGCTATTCTCAATAGCTTTTCCCTTGCCTTTGTAGGTGGAGGGCTTCTTCCCCTTACGGCACTTGTCTTGAACTTCCCCTTACTCTTGCTATTGATTTGAGTGCATCCTTGGAGGTGCTAACATTTAGCGCCCTATCTCTCTTGGCTTGCACAAGCATCTTGTGCAATTCATGAGAGAGTTTTCATGTTTTGCATATTGTAGTTTACCCTAAACTGCACATATGCCTTGATTTTACCAAGGAATGCAGTAATCGTCAATAACGAGTTGTTCGGGAATGATCACCCCGTGCAATTTGAAGAGTCTCAACATGCTCAATCAATTTGAGTACATCAGGGCTAACCTTTTGGCCCTCTTTTAGGTTCATGTCGGAAACACGCAGAAGCCGTCTTATATTGTATGATCCTAGGAGCTTGTGACAACATGGTCACAAGCTTCGTATAGATCTCATAGGAGTGCTCATCTTTATGGCATTCCTTTGGAGATCGGCCTCCATAGAGAAGATCAAAACAATTTTGATCGCGACAGACTCTTTATGGTAAGCCTCATAAGGCTTTGCCTTGCGGCGGCGGTTGAACCTTTCATTAGGTGTTTCGGGAAGGCTTCGGTAAGGTAACGAAGCTTGTCGTCACCCTCCGCGGCAAAACAGAGTTGCGCATCCCAATCGGCAAAATTTGCTCCATTCTTTTCTAACTTGCGTGCATCGATCCATGAAGGATCGAAGCCATGAGACATTCGTGAGAGTTGGAGCATTGGTGGTGGTGGATGAACTAGCATTTGCCATTGCGAATTGTTGGAGTAAGTGTCTTCCACAATAGTGCATTTATATAATGAATCTCATTTGGAATATACGTGGCATGATTAGTATATTTTGATACTCCACGTCAGTTGATTAACGTAAATCGGTAACGCTCAGCTGATTAGAGTTAGACGTTATTGTCGTATGACGGCGGTGATCAACTGATCCCTTTAGGTCACACCTATAGGATGAAACCCAAATAGTAGAACTAATTATTTGTATATAATACAGTTAAATAACGCAATACATATATTTGATATGTACGTTTAGTTACGAGAGTTCTTTATTGGAAATTGAGTTAGGAACTCATTCCACTTAAGTTTATTTGTCAATTATACGATAAATGACTGAATAAATTTTACGTCTTATTTAATACGATTAAATAAGATTTTATTTAGTGATTAATCGTTAATTCATTATATAAGTTGAGGTTATGCATATATTTTGAGGTAGAGGTAATTCGTTAATTATATTTACAAAGAGTTGTAAAATAAATTAACAGGGCATTGTGAGACCCATTATATAATGATATAATGGTAAAATATCACATAAAAGTTAAGTACATATTGTTTATTAATTTGAGTAATATAATTGTTATATGATCAAATTAACACTTAATTATACAAGATAATTAAGCATATGATAAATTAGTATTTGTGAGACAAATATCAAAAATCAAAATGGTCCATATAGGACACATGTGGACCGGTTTTAGCTAGTAGAAAACAATCATGTTTATTCTCTACTAAATCCACACTCCTCCACATGATTATGATGTGTATGACACATGATCATTATCATTATACAATCCCATACTCTACCATTATGCATGTGAATAAAATAAGAAGAAAATCACCCACTTTGGAGACTTGTCATGACCGGCCAAATGCTTCTATAAAGAGCATTTGTTGCTCATTTTTCCACTTGACTTGATTCTTCTTTTATTCACATCTATCTTCTCACTAAAACCTCCTACATCTCTCTAAAACTAACATGCATACTAATATTCATATAATATTACTAGTGTAGTAATACAATAATATTAGTAGTATTTTTTTTCTTACTTATTATCTAGTTTATAATAAGGTAAGATTATTTGGGTGGATTCTTGGGTACAACAAGAAGGAGGCTTTCTACTTTGGAGGTTGGTTTATGGAGGATCGTCTTATCTTTTCTTTTATGCTTTTATATTTGCATGCATGATAACTAGATCCTAAATCATTAAGTTAATGTAATTTAATGAACTAATTAGAGGAGTCTAATTAGAGGTCTAGGACTTTCATGTGGTATCATAGCTCAATTTTTACATGCATGTTGATTTTAAGCATTAAAATCGAGTTATACGATAACTTGGGTAAAACTGAAAATTTGTGTTAAAAAATGGTTTGCAAGAAATTTTTGATTTGCATTCATACCTACTGACGATAAATGGTTGTGGTCAAATTTGGTGATTTTAGGGATTAATTTGCTATTTATTTTGATTTATGGCCTTTAAATCATGTTAATATGCATGTTTTATGTTAAAAGTTAACTAAAATCAGTTTCATGTTGATTCTGGCCATGAAATTTTTATATGATCTCACATGAATAATTTATATACTGTATGTAAAAATTCGTGACTTTTAATTAAGTTTTGCATGATTATTTACTTTTATGAGATAAAAGTCCATAAAGTGAGATTATTATGTTCACAAAATTGAAACGTCCTTTTTTGGCCTTGAAAATTTGTGGTATGTTTTAAAATCTGATTTATATCATCTTGGTGAAATTTTGTAATTTGTTTTACTGTTTTACTATATTTAATGGTTCTTATTGGATAAAACCGTTGAATACAAAGTTATTTGTCCATAAAACTAATTCAAACTTTTTGGGAAATTTTTTCTGGTTTTTAGAGTTCCTAGAATTATTCCAGAATGTACAAAAGTTTTGGTTTCAAAATTTTATGATTTTTATATTTTATTTTGGGTTTATTTCATAAATGTTATGATTAAACCACTATATTTAGCAAATACGAGCAATTCAAACTAATTAAATTTAAAAAAAATTAGTAAGGACTAATTTTGAGTTCTAAATCAGTTTAGATAATTAGTTTGAGCTTAAATACGATTTAAGTGTTGATTATTGATTTTTAATGGTTAAAAATTGATAAAATCCATAAAACCGAGCTAGAATGAGCATGATAAGTATTGGCATGCTTTTTACAGCATTTTATTTATGTTGTTATTGTTGAATGAATGAATGTCATTTATTTAATTTATAATGCAAGTTGTACCTAGTATGGCCTAGATTATTTTAATCGGTATTACCCGTAATGTAAGGGAATACCGATTTGGTTGTAATTTTATTTGTGATCTCGTATCGCCGTTTGTAATAATTTAATTTCATTTTTAGATCAAATGTTTAATAGGAATTTTATTTGTATCTTTTTGTAATTAATTATTATGAAGACGGAGATTCCCTAAGTCGGTGTTCCAAAAGACGGTGCCTTTTTGGAGCGTGTTCCATGAAGAGGCAAGGGGCCAAGGAGTTGGTTTCCTATTTTGTAATTGTCTAGTTAATTAGAGTAGTTAGGTGGCCATACTAGGATTTATTATTTGCTTGCTTTATGTTTTTTGCTCATGCCAAAATCGCCAACATGCAATTTCTTTCTCGATTGTCAATTCAACGTTATTCAAAATTCACCGTTTAGTTCACTTACACTTATAGGGAATTAATAACTCAATTGACAAGACCTCTCACATAACTTAAAGAAATTGAGATTTAGCCTTACCATTTGAAGCACCTATGAACCCCGTAATCATTAGGGCAACCACAACGTGGACCCTTTTTACCTCGGGTAAGTAGGGTGATGCAATCACACGCCTAAATTGGGTTGGACTCAACGGGATAAGCGTTATCACGGGACTAGGAGATGAATTTGGTTAAAATCCATCGACCGAGAGTTCTAGGGGTAGAATTAGTCAAAATGTTGACTTACCGTTTATTACATAAAAGTGGCATAACATGTTCATTTTTATCTAAAATGCGGGTCTCAGAATCATTTATATAATTTCGTGAGAGGTCATTATATGAGTGACTTGTTAAATTGTTTTACAAGTGAATTATATATAAGCAATGAATGTTTATTTTCGTTGATATTTATTTTATACGCGTAAATGACAAATATCTTATCCTTCTACAAACTTTTAAATCCGTTCAATCGTGGAAATAAGTTTCCATTAATTCATATGGTATAATTTTTATTGAAATTTAAATCTCCGTTTATATCACCATATCTAATGACAAAATGAGTTTTATCTTTTAATCCTCATATGCACCATTGCAAATGTCTCTTACGAATAGTATATGAATAAGTGACACTTAGTCAAAAACGTTTTGATTTTTATTGAGGTCTTCTCATAACAATGATACATCAATCTTTTCGCTCCAACGAAAATATTTGTATATTTGGTATGTCGTTATAATGCTCCTTATCGAGGCTTACCTCAAAAGAGGCCAAATCAGTTGGGAGGACTAGGTTTCTCGATTAATTTGAACTCATGATTAACCAAATACCGTAGTCACTTCATGAAAGGTTGATCCTTTTTGAAGGTAAAACCATGAATGAAATGAAGAATGATCTTCATAATAATTCTAATCTACTTGTCTAAGTAGAGATTCATGAAAGTGAGTGGGAGCTCTAAGAAAGATGTTTTATTCTTGATTGTTAACAATAGGACGAGGTTTAAGAGTAGGTTGGCACGATGTTGGCACAAGGCGAGGGAAAAAGGCAAGTCTATTTTGAATAGTAAAGTCAAAATCCAAGCAAGGTGTCAAACCCAACCTTTGATGATTCTATTCTTACAGTGTACGACACAAGAAAAGAATCTGCCCCAAGTTTTCTAAAGAGTTAGAAATTTGGTGTACTATTTTCACCCATAATATCTATATGATCGACATTTATTTTGATAAATGCAATTTTTGGGTATTAGATACCTATTATGGTTCTCATCAACGTATTCAATGCATATAATAATGATTCGTGCGACGACTAGCCATGATTAAATGTCGACCTACAAGGGAAATAAAACTATTGTAGTTTTTATTTCTATAGAGACATATAAAGGTTATAATGTGATAAATCTAGTTTTGGAATTTGATCGGATCTGTCGCAAGTCCTGGTCAAAGATAATTACCCAGACTAGGCTAATAACAAATTAATGTAATTCGGGAAGTAGGGGTCGATCCTCAGGGAGATGGTGTTTCCTATAGAATGTGAAATGTCTTGCAATTGGGTTTTACCTAACGAGTATCTGGGTTTTGGGGTTTTGATTTCTAATCTAATAAAAAGCATAAATGAAAATATAATAAAAGCCAATCAAAACGAAAACATTAAAACAAGTGATGGATTAACAATGATGAAAAGAATCTAGGGAAGTAGGTTCACACATGTAGATTAACATATTGATGAAATTGGATTTGGAACATGCAAATAACTCATTGTGGGTTCGTAAGAATGATGTGTTCATTACAATCATATATCAGATGGTCTAGCAGGCTTTTAGGCAATTTACTAGGTCTTAATCTACCATGTCATGCTTTGTCTATTCAATTCACGTATTTCTACCATGGAAAAGAATTCCATTTTAGTCAATGATTTTGATCAGGAATCGTTAACTATCGTTATAGTCCAAACATGCATAGACACGACGTTTAAAAGCACAATTTCTTTTATCCAATTATCATCTTTTAATCAACCTACATAGCTACCCTACACCCTAGAAAAACGACTACTCACTCATGGCGGTGTTTAAATCTAAGATGATGTTAATAATAAAAACTAGGATAGACATGTTTATTTGGTTTTGACAATATTTTAAGACTCTCTAAGTGGCGATAATAACGACGCTAAATTGACGATCTAATGAAGTGAAACGATTACAACGATATTGAAATTGAATCTACAATAACATGTAAAGGAAATAACAATCGAATAAGAAACATGGAAACTTAAAACAAAAGATAAAATATGAATACCTAGATGATGATCAACAACGATAATGATGAATTACAAACAACCGTAATAGAAATTCCTTGCATAGAATAGTCGATCCACGAATTACAACGCTTGAACCACACAAAGTAGATTACAAAGATAAAATTCTTATTGATCTAGGCTAAGGATTTGATATAGAAAAGACAGAAATAAACAAAGAAACTAAGGACTAAAAAGAAGAATAAAATGATCTAGACGTGAGAAGAGAGGCTAGGTTTCTCTCCTCCTAATCTAGGGTTTCTAATCTAAAGAGAAGTGTAAGAAGAGAAGTGTGAAGTGTGGAGAGGTACATGTTGATATGTGGTGGCTGAGGCATCCTTTTATAGCAGTAGGGTTTCGTGGGGAAGGGGTCATGCATTGATCACATAGGACAAAAAGGAGGAAGTCGAAGCAAAAGCTCGGATCAGCAGAGATACCCGATCGGGTACACCACTTACCCGATCGGGTAAGTTGCCATATTGGTCAATTGACTTTCGTTTCATCTCCCCTTGCATATGACTTGACTTTCATTATCCCCCTTGACCTCTTGAGTCGGGTTTGTTGATAGGGTTTGATGTAAAATGATGATTTCCTTGCCTAACTGATCGATCTTCTGACAACTGCGAAATCGTCTTTGCTTTTTCTCTCTTTTGAATCAGTGAACCTTCTTGAAATGCCTTTAACTTGGTCAAGCTTGCTTCTTCAAATCGTCGGGTTCTAGGCAAGTGCTCGGGAATATAGAAAGAGGGCGTAGAAACGTCACTTTCCCTACAAAACAGGTTAGAACATAGGAATTCGCCTAGAAGACGATATTAGCTCATAAAGTGCCATAACAAAGCACAAATGACATACAAAACCGAGCTAAAATGGGGGTTAAAATCATACAAATATTCACTTATCAAACTACCCCAAGCTAAACCCTTGCTTGTCCTCAAGCAAACATAACAAACAATACCAGGACAAGGGTTGCAAGCATTGGCTACTGCACCATCAAGAAACAAATCTCAACGTAAAACTTTGGAAACATAATGAATCATAACCCAAAAACAACGAGGGCAAGAATGATACATAAACATGGCTGAGATTTACATAACGGCGCAGCACAAAGAATTTTACTACAGAATTTCGGCTCTTGCATGATCTTTTTGACAAATGGACTCTCACGGCACACTCGAACACTTATGTACGCAAAAGGTGATTTATTTATGTGTAGATGTTTTTGAGACACTCACATATCTACGACTTATGAAAATGTATCCGCAGTCTAATATGGTAAACAATTCAAAACACAAGTCAAAGATCACAATGCACACAGAAAAGAAGCCGAAAAAATATGAAGAAGGCTTTGGGAAATGGGTGAAAGGTGGATAAACAGTTATGGTCATGTGAAGGTTAGAATGAGCTAGCAACTGACCAATGATAAATGAATACTCAATCCAAACTTTCGATTAATTCCCAAAAGACGAAAAACGGAGCCATAAGGAACAGATTGGCTTATTACACACGAAACACAAGAGTGAACTCCTTCTAAACATTGAATTGACATTTTGAGGAGATACTCACAACTTCTTCTTTTATTTCTTTTTTTTTTCTTTTTTCGATTTTTTTTTTCTCTGAACATAACATCACTTCTTGAACATTTTCGTTCTCCCAAATTCACTTTGACATAAAAGAACAAATCTTCTCAAAAGAGCACCTATACACCATAGTCTAGCTATTAGCTCAAAAAGGTAGGCAGTTTTTATGTGTAGCTATTATCTTGTGAAACATTTGTATGACGGGGCTAATTTTGAGGGGTAATTCAAAGTGAAAAAGGCTTCGAACCTTAGTGAATCATGAATGCAATGCTTATAGGAATGAAATGAGAACCATACTTATGCGTTTTGACATGACACACATCACAAGGAGAACTACACACACCTAGATGAGACTGGGTATAGATGTACCAGCCTAAGGAGGTTCTACCTTACAATATATGTAACTTGTCAAATGTCAAGATCAAGCGTACTTATCTATAGATTCATTCCATGCCTACTGTGTACAAGACTTCCCCATGTATGCACAATTCAATGAATATTGAATCTTTATCTTTTGAAAGTTCTAAGTTTGGGAAATGTAACATGATAGCATAATAAACAAGCAAGCAAAGCATGAAAAGCATTCAATTATGTTCAAAATTTGTAAATTTTTCTTAACTAAAATGCAAAATGGGAAAATGCAATCCCTCCCCAAAGCTAAACATCACATTGTCCTCAATATGAGCACAAAGACTAAATATGCAATGAGATGCTCAATGGGAAGAAGGGTAAAAAGGGAAAAAGATGAAAGGAGAGTGAAGCGTACTACTCAGCGCGGACTCCCCCAAGCGAGTCTTTTGGACTTGACAAGGAAGGTCTTTATAGATTCTTCAAAAACTCTTTCATCTGCAAAGTAAATCCTAACAAAACAACGAAAAAGGGAAAGCAAAAATAAAATGCAAAAAGAAAGGAAACACGGGTTGCCTCCTGAGAAGCGCTGGATTAACGTCTCGCACGACGAATTCTTCTATGAAATCATCTGGTTGGGGATTGACGCTCTATATAGACAATATCTAAGCATCTGATCATGGAAATGCTGTAGTAGAGTTTCAATCGGTGGCCATTGACCTTGAATTTTTTAGTGGTGGAATAGTTGATTTGGGCAGGATCTAGGGTTTTACTAGCATAGTAAATCGCATGAAGAAACTTTTCCTTTCTTTGCCCTAAAACAACTCCTACGGCATAATCACTCGCATCGCACATCAGTTCAAAGGGCAGATTCCAATCAGGCGACTGGATTATAGGTGCGGTGATCAAAGCACGTTTGATTTTGTTGAATGCCTCAAGGCATTCCTTTGTGAAATTGAAAGGTGCATCCTTGAAAAGGAGCTCAGTCAGTAGCTTAGCTATCTTTCAAAAATCTTTTATAAATCATCGGTAGAAACTGGCGTGGCCAAGGAAACTCCTGATTTCTTTTACATTAACAGGTGGTGGCAGCTTTTTAATAACTTGGATCTTAGCTCGATCCACTTCTATACCTCTTTCAGAAACGATGTGACCTAAAACTACACCTTCGTTCACCATAAAGTGACATTTTTCCCAGTTGAGAACAAGGTCGACTTCTTCACAGCGTTTCAGAACTCTGGATAGATTTGTCAAACAATTATCAAAGGAAATGCCATAGACACTAAAGTCGTCCATAAATACTTCCATGATAGTGTCAACAAAATCTGAGAAGATACTGGTCATGCAACGCTGGAAAGTGGCAGGTGCATTACACAAGCCAAATGGCATTCTGCGATAAGCGAAAGTACCATAGGGTAGTGATCTTTCCTAGTTGATTTGGAAAAATCTTGAGTAACCATCTAAATAACAGAAATACTTGTGACAAGCTAACCTCTCTAGCATTTGGTCAATGAAGGGTAGAGGGTAGTGATCTTTCCTAGTTGATTGATTCAGCTTTCTGTAGTCAATACACATACGCCTGTGGGAAATCAGTATTACCACAAAACAATTATAATAGGATTATAACGAAAAGTAATAATTTGATTATACTAGTGATAAACGAAAACAAGCATAAGATTATAGATTTAGAAATCAACCTCCGGTCCTAGCAATTGGCGTAAAGAACAGAGATATCAAAGTAGATATCCTCCTAATCGTTGCACCCAAGACTGTATGAGATATGCCCTTCTCCTTTGCTAGAAAGAGATCCAAAAGTTACTGCTAACCTTTTGTTTTGTGTTTTATCAAAAGTTCCTGTTAACTTTTGTCTTTTGTGATTTTTGTTGAGATGGAGGCAGTCTGTCAGAATAGAATTAGGTTTTTTTTAGTATACTCAACTCTATTCCTCTCTCCTGAAACTCACGGCTCATTTGGTTTTTATATGAGGAGATTTAGTCTCCTCAAATAACTACCCATTGACCGGAAAAACCGAGTGTATCTGGATACTGTGTTTCGGTCATTTTAGCTTCCAATATAATGTAATATCTTATAATCGTCGTTTGTCAAGGACCGACATTATAATCCATCATTTATTATAAATATCCGTATATTTATAATTTGCCAATTAATTATAACAGTTTATGTTTAATTAGCTTACATTATATACAACAATTAAATATAACTTTTTATATTCAATTTTACGAATTACAATAAATTCGTCTGAGCTAACTTTATTTAATCGTTATTAAATAATCGTCTCATCATCACATTGACTAACCTTTTAGTCAAATACACTGACTAACCTTTTAGTCATATATTAGGGCATCAATATGATTATTTTCTCAAATAATCACATCTCTCAAACACATCCTTTAGGTGTGACTTTTAGGGACCAGTTGATCACCGCCATCTGTATGACAATAACGTCAAACTTATCTAGCAAGCCAACCGTTATTGATAAACGTTAATCAACTGATTATTATACAAAGTATACCCTGTGAACCTACAGAGATTTATTTATGTTATTGCACTAACTATGGAGGACACTAGCTCCAACAACGCCATCCCGTCACAATCCTTGTGGGGATGAGCTCATTCTTCTCATTTTTGACTACTGTTGTTCCTCCTTTCTTGGGAACAACTTGAACGGGGCTAACCCATTTAGAGTCAGAGATTGCATAGATTATGCCAGCATCTAGCAATTTCATAACTTCAGTTTTAATTACTTCCTGCATGTTGGGATTAAGACGGTGTTGACCTTGAACACAAGGTTTTTGGCCTTCTTATAGATTGATTCTATGCATGCAGAAGTCTGGGCTTATGCCTGTTAAATCCTCGAGTTTGTAACCTATTGCCTTTCTATGCTTTTTCAAGACAGTCAATAGTGACGTTAACTGATTTTCATCTAGGAGAGCACTCACTATGGCTGGGCAATACTCAGATTCATCTAAAAAAGCATATTTTAGATTCGAGGGAAGAGGTTTTAGTTCAGGTTTTTGTACTCCTGCTTTTGCAGGAGTATCAATCAAGCTTATGAACTCCTTACTTTCTTCTGATGGTATTTCTTTTCCAGTCAGGTCCTTTTCAAGCTCACTGATCTCGAAATTGTCATTCTCAGAGATATCCTCCAATAACAAGATTGCCTCTAAAGGATCCTTGATTATTAATGGATATATAGATTCATAAACAATAGAGTCGACAATATCAAAAAAACAGCAAGACTCCTCTAGCATGGGGCTTTTCATTGCACTGTTCAAGTTATAGGTGACTTTTTCATCACCTACTTCTAGTGTCAGTTTTCCATTCTTAACGTCGATTACTGCTCCGGCAGTGTGTAAAAATGGCCTTCCTAAAATAATAGGGATTTGAGAATCTTCAGCCATATCTAGGACGATGAAATCGACGGGAATGAAAAACTTTCCTACTTTGACAGACACATCTTCTAAAACTCCCATAGGTTGTTTTAAAGAACGGTCTGCCATTTGCAGAGTGATACTGGTGCATTTGAGAATTCTCATATTCAACTTTTCACATATGGAATAGGGCATGATGCTTACACTGGCACCTAGATCGCATAAGCTTTATCGATTGTGTAGGTGCCTATAGTGCAAGGTATAGAGAAACTACCGGGATCCTCTAACTTAGGAGGGGACTTATTTTGCAGCAAAGCACTGCACTCAGCAGTGAATGCTATGATTTCAACATCATCTAAAGTCCTCTTCTTAGTTAAGATATCCTTCATAAATTTTGTGTAAGAAGGGATTTGAGTGATTAACTCATTGAAGGGAACCGTTACCTGGAGGTTTTTTACAACTTCCATGAATTTGCTAAACTGGATTTCCTTATGATTTCTCCTCAAACGTTGGGGAAATGGAACTTGGATTTTGATGGGTTCCTTCAAAGGTTCATCCTTCTTTTCTTTGTTTTCCGCTTCCTGAGTGGTGGATGGTTGGGAATCTTTTTGGCTCTCTACTGGTGTTGGCTCAACTATTGTTTCGTTGGGTTGCTGAGGTTCTTTATAAGTGGTACCACTCCTAAGGGTGATAGCATTAGCGGTGTACCTCGATTTCTCACCATGAGGTGGGAGTTGGCCTTGTTTCCTTTGGGCATTAGAGGAAGCCAATTGGGCCATTTGAGTTTCAAGCATCTTGATTGCAGCATTTTGAGCTTGATCACTCTTTTGAAGTTGAGCAAACATTGAATCTTGTTTTTGAACAACTTGGAGAAGCATGGATTCAATTTTGCTCAGGCTTGAGTCATTAGGTTGGCTTTGATTTTGAGGTGGTTGGTGTTGGTAAGGATGATTGAAGTTAGGTTGAAATGGAGATCTCTGGTTTTGAAAACCAAGTGGATTGTAGGGCTTCTGTTGATGTGGTATGAATGGTTGTTGAATCTGATGGTGGGGATTCTGAATGTTGGTGCTTTTATAGGACAAAAGAGGATGGTTCTTTGTGTTCTCATTATAGAAGTTTGAGAAAGCATTGCCCTGCCTGTATGCTTGGTAGGCATTGTCTTGCTCTAGCGAACTCCTACATTCTTGAAAACTGTGTCCTCCAACCCCACATGTCTCACATACCACTACGTGGTTAGTGACGTTAACATGTTGCTTGGATTGAGAAGAGCTTCCTACTTGTTGCTGCAGAAGGGCTAATTGGGCTTCTAGGAATGCTACTTTGCTTGAATCTTCCTGCTTGGTTTTGAGCGGCATAGCACGTGAGTTGCTATTTTGAGAGTCGTGAATTGCCATTGACTCGATAGTTGCACTAGCTATTTCTACATCGATCTGATCGAAACGACCATTGTTAGCGGAGTCGAGGATACGACGCGATTCGCCACAACAACCGTTGTAGAAGGTGATAGCTAAGAACCATGAATCAAGGCCATGATGAGGGCATTCTCTTTGTAATTCTTTGTACCTTTCCCATGCCTCATAAAGGCTTTCATCGCCTCTCTGACGGAATCCAGTGATTTGACTCCGTTAGAGTGCGGTTCGTTCTGGTGGGAAGTACTTTTGATAGAAAGCAAGAGCTAGACCATCCCAGTCGGCTATTCCTAAGGCAATTCGGTCAAGGTTATTGATCCAAAGTTTAGCCTTTCCTGTTAAAGAGCAGGGAAAAAGCATTTCCCTAATCTGCTCTTGGGATACTCCAGTTTGTCTAATAGTGGAGCAATAGTCGCAGAAGTTTTGAATATGAAGGTTGGGATCTTCTGTGGCATTGCCACCAAATTGACTTCTTTCTATTAAACTGATGAAGGCAGGTGTGATTTCAAAGTTTTGGGCTGTGATTTGGGGTGTAGCAATACCCGTTGGAAGTGTATCTGCAGTTGGTTTGGAATGGTCTGAAAGTCGAACCATTTTCTTTGGTGAAGATGAAGATGGAGTGTTGTTTGAAATTTGATTGGTTTTTGTGAATAGAGTTGAGAATGGATCTTCTTCTCCTTCAAGATTAGATAAAATATCCGAGTAATTCTCACGAATACGATCTAAACTTAAAGTATCAGAAGCTTTTGAGATTTCGTTGAATAGCTTTCGTCTCCTACGCAGAGTCCTTTCTTGATCGGGGTCTAAAGAGATAGGGGTCCCTAGTCTAGAAGATCTGGGCATAAGATTGAAAAGCTAAGATGAAAAATCAAGAGAGGTCTGAAGGAATTTGGGTTCCTAAAGACTAGATAAAACTAATTGCAATAAAAATCGCAAGAAAAAGGAAAACTAAATCGTGCTCCCCGGCAACGGCGCCAAAATTTGATCGAGCATGTCGCAAGTCCTGGTCAAAGATAATTACCCAGACTAGGCTAATAAAAAATTAATGTAATTAGGGAAGTAGGGAAGTAGGGGTCGATCCTCAGGGAGATGGTGTTTCCTATAGAATGTGAATGTCTTGCAATTGGGTCTTACCTAACAATGTATCTGGGTTTTGGGGTTTTGATTTCTAATCTAATAAAAAGCATAAATGAAAACAGAATAAAAGCAAATCAAAACGAAAAAAATAAAACAAGTGATGGATTAACAATGATGAAAAGAATATAGGGAAGTAGGTTCACACATGTAGATTAACATATTGATGAAATTGGATTTGGAACATGCAAATAATTCATTGTGAGTTCGTAAGAATGATGTGTTCATTACAATCATAGATCAGATGGTCTAGCAGGCTTTTAGGCAATTTACTAGGTCTTAATCTACCAAGTCATGCTTTGTCTATTCAATTCACGTATTTCTACCTTGGAAAAGAATTCCATTTTAGTCAACGATTTTGATCAGGAATCGTTAACTATCGTTATAGTCCAAACATGCATAGACACGACGTTTAAAAGCACAATTTCTTTTATCCAATTATCATCTTTTAATTAACCTACATGGCTACCCTATACCCTAGAAAAACAGCTACTCACTCATGGCGGTGTTTAAATCTAAGATGATGTTAATAATAAAAACTAGGATAGACATGTTTATTTGGTTTTGACAATATTTTAAGACACTCTAAGTGGCGATAATAACGACGCTAAATTGACGATTTAATGAAGTGAAACGATTACAACGATATTCAAATTGAATCTACAATAACATGTAAAGGAATTAACAATCAAATAAGAAACATGAAAACTTAAAACAAAAGATAAAATAGGAATACCTAGATGATGATCAACAACGATAATGATGAATTACAAACAACCGTAATAGAAATTCCTTGCATAGAATAGTCGATCCACGAATTACAACGCTTGAACCACACAAAGTAGATTACAAAGATGAAATTCTTATTGATCTAGGCTAAGGATTTGATGTAGAAAACACAGAAATAAACTAAGAAGCTAAGGACAAAAAGGAAGAATAAAATGATCTAGACAAGAGAAGAGAGGCTAGGTTTCTCTCCTCCTAATCTAGGGTTTCTAATCTAAAGAGAAGTGTAAGAAGAGAAGTGTGAAGTGTGGAGAGGTACATGTTAATATGTGGTGGCTGAGGCATCCTTTTATAGCAGTAGGGTTTCGTGGGGAAGGGGTCATGCATTCATCACATAGGACAAAAAGGAGGAAGTCGAAGCAAAAGCTCGGATCAGCAGAGATACCCGATCGGGTACACCACTTACCCGATCGGGTAAGTTGTGATCTTGACCAATTGACTTTCGTTTCATCTCCCCTTGCATATGACTTGACTTTCATTATCCCCCTTGACCTCTTGAGTCGGGTTTGTTGATAGGGTTTGATGTAAAATGATGATTTCCTTGCCTAACTGATCGATCTTCTGACAACTGCGAAATTGTCTTTGCTTTTTCTCTCTTTTGAATCAGTGAACCTTCTTGAAATACCTTTAACTTTGTCAAGCTTGCTTCTTCAAATCGTCGGGTTCTAGGCAAATGCTCGGGAATATAGAAAAAGGGCGTAGAAACATCACTTTCCCTAAATAACAGGTTAGAACATAGGAATTCGCCTAGAAGACGATATTAGCTCATAAAGTGGCTTAACAAAGCACAAATGACATACAAAACCGAGCTAAAATGGGAGTTAAAATCATACAAATATTCACTTATCATATTTAGAGGTATGCTTTAATAAAAGTTATTATGTACACGACCTGTAAATAAGAATATAGTATCAACCTTAGTGTACGACACAAGGGTTTCAATTTTGTGAATAGAACAAGCGTTGTTTCCTTTTTATACCTATACTTAGCCAATGGTTATGCCATACCAATCAAAAGTAATTATATTCTTGACCTAAACTAGAAATAACTTGTCATATAGATTGTAAAAGGCTCAAAATTGGTGACCCTAATCTAATCTTATTTCTGGATTGTGTAGCACATTAAAAGGGTAGTATTGACTACTATCCCTAAACCATTTGATTTTGAATCTTATGGTGTGTGCGAATCTTGTATTCAAGGCAAGATGATTCATGCCCTTTTTATTGAAAAGGAAATCGAACTAGTGAGTTAGTGGCCTTATTACATAATGATATGTGTGGTCCAATAACAAGCACAACTAGAGATGGTTATGACTACTTCACTTTATTTACCGACGACGTAAGTAGATATTGTATTTGATTCTACTTAATGAGGTGTTATTAGAAATCTTTGAAAAGTTCAAAGAGCTTCAATAAGAAGTAGTTAAATACCAAGAGTATTAGATCAAGGACTTACGACCAAATCGTAACAAGAAATATCTAAGTGTTGACTTTGATTTTCACCAAAATTATTGTGAAATAGTTTCACGAGTTAACTTCTCTAACACACATTATGAGATAAGGTGTTGTTGATAGAGACACAGAACCTTATACGATATCGTTTTGTCTTTGTCAAGTCAAACTGAGCCACATGACTAAGCTTGGGATCTTATTATTTTTGTCTGCTATTTCTTTCCCACCATATCAAAGCACATTTAAAACAGTCGGATTTAATTTCATATACGATATCGATAGGTAGCGTACCTAATTTATAAGTTATCCAAATGAAACAAGTGCTCAATAATCCTACAATGACCACGAGAACAAAGCGTTTGTGAGTCGTGATGCTGTCTTTCAATAAAAATACGATTATTTCTTGATAAGACAGAGTGGGAGAAAATATTTCAAGAGCCACAAACTGAACATATGGTCCGGAAAAAGTTTCCTTATTGTTTGTTTAATAGTTGTTTCTTCGGAACGTAAGAGGTCAGGTGGAATTTTATCACTCCTAAATAGTGATGAGTTCTAATCTGTGACTTATAAAAGACTTTTTCTAGTCCCAACTTCTTGCTATGGCTTAGATTCATGCGATTCATAATGGACTCCGTGCATGATGGTCAGGTATGTGACCTGGTAAATTTTACTTGAAGAAGTAAGACCTCTTCAATGTAAATTGATTTTAAGATCGAAAATTGCATGGATGAACATTAAAATGTTTTCAAAGATAAATTGGTAGGCAAAGAGTTTTGCACCAACCTTAATTCTTCGATTCAGTCGAATATACTTAGCGATTACAACATATCATAATAGTATGATGTCAACTGGATCTCAGGAACCACCTTCTTGAATACGATTCTAGAAGAGGTAGAATATTTTATATTCACCTGTGGGTTCGTAGATCCTAATTATCCTAAGTTATTTTTGTAAGCTTATGAGGATGTCTTAAGTAAGCACTAAAAAGTTGGAATTAGTGTGTCAATCATGTCATAAAATATTTCTCGATATCTCGAGGAATTATGTTGATACATGAAGTTCAGTGGGAGTAATGTGGTGTGAATCAGTTTTATATATGGAGACATATTGATCATTTTAGATGATTTTGGAGAAGTAGAATACATCTCTTAGATATCTGGATTTATGGAGATAAATCTAAAAGGGTATTAGCATTAAGTCAAAAGTCTTATGTTGATAAGATCTTTGACTAGTTCAAGGAAGTTGAACACATGATAATTGATTCCTTTTGCTTCCGCTGCGGGATCAATTATATACGCTGTGATGTATAGTTAATCCCACATTTCGCATGCTTTGAGCATGACAAGTCATTTGAAATCAAATCCAAGTGAGAGTCACTTGATAGCTATAAAGAACATCCTCAAGTACTTGCGAAGGACTAAAGATATGTTCCATGTGTTTGGAGTTTACAGTGAGTTGTGTGTAAAGGGTTACACAGACTTCAGTTTCCAAATTGATCAAAGTGATTTGAAATCACGACCTGGCTGTGTGTTATTGAAGATTTATCTGTTGGAAGAGTACCAAGCAGAGAGGACTATTGGAAAGGTTCCAAGTAGAAGTGACATTTCAAAATATAAATGTCATGTATCCGCCAGAAGTGTTCCAGGCAGTTTATCATTGCGGATTTAAACAACGGAAATAGAGTACATTGCATCATTTGATGATGCATATGAAAGTAGCTTGGATTCGACAGTATTGGAGGGACTAGTAGTAGTTCCAATAGTTGTATATCCTATCCCATGATACTGGTAAAACAGTGGGAGCTATCTTTAGGCCAAGAGTCCTAAGTCTAGATTCAAAGCTAGACACGTACTCATAAAGTTTTATGTAATAGGAGATTACGTAGACAAAGAGAAATACTAATCAAAAAGATGGGAAAGATGCAAGTATTGCTAATCCATTAGCCATGTCTTTTTGCAGGCTGAACATGATAGTCATGTCATTTCAATGGGGATTGAAATATGTACATGATTTGCTGGAGATTATGAGATATGAAATTATTGATAGTGTATCAATTTTTCCAGATATTTGATAATCGCATTCATTGTTAGAGTTTCATTAAACACTCCTTTATTTAGTTTGACTAAATTTTAATACTTTGTTTATTCGAATTGGTTGAAAGAAAGGTTGAACCCAATTCAAGTGAACATGATGAACTTAGTGTTTTGTCCCTAGTCAGTCATTTGAGGTGACGTCTCGAAGTGGCTAGATTGTAAGTCGATCGATGGTTGGTTCAGCACCATGGGGTCATGGAGATGAGTGGTCGCTTACATAGACAGACTGTGGAGACACTCTGTCGGGCAGTGACCATAATAAAGTCCCTTATCAAAATTGTTGAAGCCTGGTCGTGGCGGGGATTTCTATTTTATTCTTATGAGTCGATTCTTTAGACTGGCAACCATTTATCTGAGTCGGTGTAGTTTCCGATTAACTTTGGTCTTTGTCCTAGGTGGTGCCGTGAAAGGAGGCCGATGGACATCTTCTGGGTCATGGTGATCTGCATCATACAGTGTAAGATAGGTCAACATGAATTGTCCACCCACGTTGGGTATTAACATCTTCGGGCCACTCGAGGAGTAGTAACTGAAAATGCGTGGCCACGCTCAGAAGAGATCTCTGGTAGATTTTTCGGTCAGACAGTTACTCTCTCAGATCGAGAAAACCACTCTATTTATAATTTTCAATCGCAAGTGCGACCTGTAAGACACCTTGTGATGAGTAAGAGGATGTGACATAAAAGAGACAAGAGAATCGGTAGCACACAACTTGTCGAGACAAGTGGGAGAAATTGTAGGAGAAGGAGTCCTCCGCAATAGTGTTGCTGCATGCACAACTTGTATCGGACAAGTGGGAGATTGTTGGAGTAAGTGTCCTCCACAATAGTGCATTTATATAATGAATCTCATTTGGAATATACGTGGCATGATTAGTACATTTTGATACTCCACGTCAGTTGATTAACATAAATCGGTAACGCTCAGCTGACTAGAGTTAGACGTTATTGTCGTATGACGGCGGTGATCAACTGATCCCTTTAGGTCACACCTATAGGATCAAACCCAAATAGTAGAACTAATTATTTGTATATGATACAGTTAATTAGCGCATTACATATATTTGATATGTACTGGAAATTGAGTTAGGAACTCATTCCACTTAAGTTTATTAGTCAATTATACGATAACTGACTGAATAAATTTTACGATTAAATAATATTTTATTTAGTGATTAATTGTTAATTCATTAAATAAGTTGAGGTTATGCATATATTTTGAGGTAGAGATAATTAGTTAATTATATTTACAAAGACTTGTAAAATAAATTAACTGGGCATTGTGGGACCCATTATATATTGATATAATGGTAAAATATCATTTAAAAGTTAAGTACATATTGTTTATTAATTTGAGTCATATAATTGTTATATGATCAAATTAACACTTAATAATACAAGATAATTAAGCATATGATTAATAAGTATATGTGGGACAAATATCAAAAATCAAAATGGTCTATATAGGACACATGTGGACCGGTTTTAGCTAGTAGAAAACAATCATGTTTATTCTCTACTAAATCCACACTCCACCACATGATTATGATGTGTATGACACATGATCATTGTCATTATACAATCCCATACTCTACCATTAGGCATGTGAATAAAATAAGAAGAAAATCAGCCACTTTGGGGCCTTGTCATGACCGGCCAAATGCTTCTATAAAGAGCATTTGTTGCTCATTTTCCACTTGACTTGATTGTTTTTTTATTCACATCTTCTCACTAAAACCTCCTACATCTCTCTAAAACTAACATGCCTACTAATATTCATATCATATTACTAGTGTAGTAATACAATAATATTAGTAGTATTTTTTTCTTACTTATTATCTAGTTAATAATAAGGTAAGATTATTTGGGTTGATTCTTTGGGTGCAACAAGAAAGAGGCCTTCTACTTTGGAGGTTGGTTTATGGAGGATCATCCACTAATTCCATGCTCAAGAACAATAAGAAGGAGTTCTATCGCAGATTGCTCAGTTGGCGGGAGCTAGATCGATTCGGCAACCTGGCCAGTTACCGTCCCAGACCGATAAGAACAAGGAGATACTGAACATGATCACTCTGCGAAGCGGTCTCGCTTATGACAGTCCTGCTGGTACCGTTGCTGATATCTCTGGTGCGAATTCCATTGTTTTGAAGGCTGATGATGATATTATGATCGATCGACGGGTTTATTCCAGTCGATCGAATGATTTGAAGGGAAATTGACTCGATCGAGAGGTTGCTGTTCCTCGATCGAGTGAATCAGAAAGACAGAAGCTCGATCGAGAGGTAGCTTTTCCTCGATCGAGTAGTTTAACTGATGATACTGCTCGATCGAGCAGTTTGAGTTCCAAGAATGATCGATCGAGTGACATCGATACTCGATCGATGGCTCCTAATGAGCGAGAAGCTCGTTCGAAGGAGTTAAGAAAGCGGATGATTAACACCGCGATTGTAAAGGATATGCAACGTGGATCACCTGACGTTCCAGTTCCGTTTCCCGGTCGGTTGAACAAGGCTAAGGTCGAGAAGGAATTTGTTCAGTTCGCTGACATTGTACGCGATCTTAAGGTGAATGTTCCATTTGCAGACCTCTTATTAAAGGTACCCTCTTACTTGAAATTTATGTGTGAAATTCTTTTACGTAAGAGATCAGTCGATACTGTAGAGACTGTATCTTTGACTGAGGAATGCTCCGCGTTCCTCCAGAACAAATGCCCACCTAAACTGTCTGACCCAAGGTAGCTTTTCCATACCATGTCATATAGGTACCTATCTTATAGATAATGTGTTATGTGACCTAGGAGCCGAAGAAGTTCAAAAGTTCATAAGCTTGATTGATACTCCAGCCAAGGCAGAAGTACATAAACCTGAACTAAAACCTCTTCCCTCGAATCTAAAATATGCTTTTTTAGATGAATCTGAGTATTGCCCAGTCATAGTGAGTGCTCTCCTAGATAAAAATCAGTTAACCTCACTATTGACTGTCTTGAAAAAGCATAAAAAGGCAATAGGTTACAAACTTGAAGATCTAACTGGCATAAGCCCAGACTTCTGGATGCATAGAATCAATTTAGAAGAAGGCTAAAAACCTTGTGTTCAAGGACAACGCCGTCTTAATCCCAACATGCAGGAAGTAGTTAAAACGGAAGTTATGAAATTGCTAGATGCTGGCATAATCTATGCAATCTTTGACTCTAAATGGGTTAGCCCTGTTCAAGTTGTTCCCAAGAAAGGAGGAACAACAGTAGTCAAAAATGAGAAAAATGAGCTCATCCCCACAAGGATTGTGACGGGATGGCGTATGTGTATTGACTACAAAAAGTTGAATCAATCGACTAGGAAAGATCACTATCCTCTGCCCTTCATTGATCAAATGTTAGAGAGGTTAGCTTGTCACAAGTACTTCTGTTACCTAGATGGTTACTCAGGATTTTTCCAAATTCCTATCCACCTTGAGGACCAAGAGAAAACCACCTTCACCTGTCTCTATGGTACTTTCGCTTATTGCAGAATGCCATTTGGCTTGTGTAATGCACCTGCCACTTTCCAGCGTTGCATGACCAGCATCTTCTCAGATTTTGTTGAATCTATCATGGAAGTATTTATGGACGACTTTAGCGTCTACGACATTTCCTTTGATAATTGTTTGACAAATCAATCCAGAGTTCTAAAACGCTATGAAGAAGTCGACCTTGTTCTCAACTTGGAAAAGTGTCACTTCATGGTAAACGAAGATGTAGTTTTAGGACACATCGTTTCAGAAAGAGGTATAGAAGTGGATCGAGCTAAGATCCAAGTTATTGAACAGCTTCCACCACCTGCTAATGTAAAAGGAATCCGGAGTTTCCTTGGCCACGCTGGTTTCTACCGACGATTTATAAAAGATTTTTCAAAGATAGCCAAGCCTCTGACTGAGCTCCTTTTCAAGGATGCACCTTTTAATTTCACAAAGGAATGCCTTGAGGCATTCAACAAAATAAAACGCGCTTTGATCACCGCACCTATAATCCAGTCGCTTGATTGGAATCTGCCCTTTGAACTGATGTGTGATGCGAGTGATTATGCCGTAGGAGTTATTTTAGGGCAAAGAAACGAAAAGTTCCTTCATGCAATTTACTATGCTAGTAAAACCTTAGATCATGCCCAAATCAACTATGCCACCCTTGAGAAAGAACTTCTCGCCATTGTCTATGCCTTAGACAAATTTCGCTCATACCTAATAGGATCAAAAGTCATTGTCTACACTGACCATGCTGCTTTGAAATATCTGCTTTCAAAGAAAGAGGCAAAACCTAGACTTATCCGATGGATCTTACACCTTCAAGAGTTTGATTTAGAGATCCGGGATAAGAAAGGAGCAGAGTGTAACACCCGCAAAAGTACCCTATTTTTATAGTAAAAATATTATACGGATACTTTTCAGCGAAATTTAGTTTTAGTTTAGAATTAAATTTCCCGTGTCTAATTTAGAATTTCCGAGTTCGTTTTCGGACTTTGCGCGAGATTCCGAGTAAGTTACGTCTTAAGACGTTATTGACTTTTCCTTGACTTTTCCCACTTACTCTTCATATACTCCCTCATAACCTAACTCCCTCACATTCATCTTCTTCTTCCTCACTAAGAAACCCCAAAAACCTAGCCTCCATATTTGATCCACCTTGTAATCGTCGCTACTCATTCATTTCTCGCTTAAATTCGCTCTAGTTCGTCTCATTCTTTCCCTCTCATCGTCCTCTATCCGTATTGGTAATAAAATTACCGTCGTTCTTGCTTTTCAATTTATCTATCTTTCTCAAAGGTGAATTATATTCATCTTTTATTATCTAATTGTAGGTGGAGACTAGGAAGACTTAGAAATCGTTTGAAGACGCGTAAAGGTAACGGTGAAGGGTTACTCGATATCATTTACGTATTTTATGTGTTTTCTATGTTAGAAATCGTTTTTAGAATAAGGTTAGTAATCTTAGGAATTGTGTTGTTGATGATGGTTGTTGTTAATTGATAATTGATATGAGAATTGATGATTTGTAATGATAGATGATGTTGTGTTATGCCTAAGTGAAATTTTGAAATTTGTGTTTTCGTGCCCGAGACAGGACGCTGGCAGCGTCCATTGACGCTGGCAGCGTCGTAGGGCACTGGCAGCGTCTCTTGCTGCCAGTTTCCCAAGTCGACTGCACTTTTCCTACACTGACCCATTTTCGTAAAATGATCATATCTCCTTCGTTACTTGCTTGTTTTGGGCTTGTGACATCCCGTTGGAACCGTAAGAGGATAAGCTATCACGTCCAGTGGAATTGCTGCATTTGGATGTTTAGAACTCTAGTTATGACCGTTTGAAGTAGACCCTTGTTTTAGTTGGTTTCCAAAGACGTTGTTTTGGAGAGGGGATCTATGTTTCTTATTCATTATACTTCCTAAACTTGTTCTAATGCTTATGTATCATGTATTGATACATTGTTATCATAGTTAAATTTATATAATTCCCTATTTTCATGTTTTGTGACGGCTTTTGGTATGTCCCACTTTGAGTCGGTTTTGACAAATGTTTAGGTTTGAGCACTAATTTCCTATGTGCTTTGTACTCTCATTCCCTTGGCTACCTCCACGTTTGTAAGGCTGGAATATCGGAACGGGGATGTATCCTACTGCTTAATTGCATGTGTTAGTGGGCATACGACGACGTTGTTGGGAGGCGAACGCTTTGCGTTGATCGACCCGGCCGTCAAATGTTGTGTACTTGCGAGGTTGTGTTATTTGCATGTAGCGTACCGCTTGTTATGAGGCTTGTGCTCTTTTCCGCCTCTTTCGTGAATTATCGACCGAATTTGGGGTACTCGGCGTCAATGATTGACCGAGTCTTGGATGCGAAATGTCATCGCATGTCGAACCGGAAAATGTGATTTCGGGATTCTGGCCAAATTTAGACTAGGACCGTATTATTATCGTCGTTCTACCAGGAGGAAAGTAGTCTACATATACGAAATGAATTGAATCGTGTATGCGTTCAGGGAATGTTTTTATCCCGTGGATGCCTTTTAATCATACTTGCCATGTACACGGTGCTAGTGCGTTTCATTTACCGTGAGAGAGGTCGTCAATGTATTGGTATGTTTGGATGGATGATTACATGATTGATTATTCGTGATCATTGGGTGACTTGGCATGGTTCGTTTGTCGAGTCTCAATCTTATCAAACTTATACCGCTAACGGTGAGATGCAAGCCCTAGTGAGCGTATTCGGTTGCCTAAGATTGTCTTCCCCGAGTCTTTGTATAACATGATGGATTCGGATTTGTACCTCTTATGCTCTTATCATTATATATTGAATTGCCTATCTATCCTTATCGTATCTCACATGTATATCTATATATGCATGCATCTACTTTTGTATTTCCTTTTATGTACGTTTAATGTGATATGGCTGGGAGAACCCGGAGTTACTCCCCACTGACTGTGGCGTTCATGTTTTTCATGGATGAACAGGTTGCTTGATTGGATGGCTTTTTGCTTGGTATTGTGGGTTCGGGTGTGAGCTAGCGGGCGTTGTCCCTGGATAAAACACCTCTAGACCTACAGAGGAGCCATTTCTAGTCCCGACTTAAAGCTATGGCTAGGAGCCATGCAATCCGAAACGGATTCTATGTACGACAATCAAGTATGGGACTTGGTTGATTTACCTAAAGAGGTAAGACCTCTTTGGTGTAAGTGGATCTATAAGATCAAAAGTGGCATAGATTAACATAATGATGTTTACAAAGCTAGATTGGTGGCAAAAGGTTTCACCCAAGTTCATGGTCTTCACTATGACGAAACCTTCGCCCCAGTCGCCATGCTTCGATCCATAAGGATTATCTTAGCGGTTGCCGCATTTCATAATTATGAGATTTGGCAAATGGATGTCAAAATTGCCTTCTTTAATGGGATTCTAGAAGAGGAAGTGTACATGACACAAGCTGAAGGTTTTGCGGATCCATCAAACCCTAAGAAGGTATGCAAACTTAAGAGATCTATCTATGGTCTTAAACAAGCATCCAGGAGTTGGAATCATCGTTTCGATCGTGTAATTAAACAAAATGGTTTCACTCGAAGTGTCGAGGAACCATGTTTATACATGAAGTTTAGTGGGAGTAAAGTAACTTTTCCAGTCTTGTATTTAGATGACATACTACTCATTGGGAATGATATTCCAATGCTCACTTCTGTGAAGGAGTGGCTAGGGATACATTTCCAAATGAAGGACTTAGGAGAGGCCCAACGGATCTTACGTATCCGGTTCTATAGGGATAGATCTAAAAGGATACTAGCATTAAGTCAAGAAACTTATATTGATAAAATTCTTGATCGGTTCAACATGAAAGACTCTAAGAGAGGCTTTCTTCCTATGGGAAGTGGGATCACTTTGATCAAATCAGAGTGCCCTACCAAACCCGAGGAGATTGAACTCATGAAATTGATCCCTTACGCATGAGCTGTTGGATCAATCATGTATGCTCTGATGTGCACTCGTCCCGATGTTGCTTATGCTTTAAGCATGACAAGTCATTACCAAGCAAATCCAGGTGAGAGTCACTGGATAGCCGTAAAGAACATCCTTAAGTAACTTGAGAAGAACCAAGGATTCGTTCTTAGTGTTTGGAGGTGAGACTGAGTTACGTGTAAAAGGTTACAGATATACCAGTTTCAAAACAGATAGGGATGATATGAACTGTGACACCCTCAAATTTGCGGAAAGAAAAAAAATAATTTAACTAAATAAAAGATGAGAATACATAACAAAGGTGTCTTAAATAAAAAGGTTCATAACAAAAAGGAAATAATATTATACAAAAGAAATATCCAAAACGGGAGACATATCTCCCGTATAAATACGAAAATAAAAGAGTGTATAATAATATACAATCCTAAAGAACCGAATATAGGTCCAAGGTAAATACTTCGCTAGCTAGCTCGTCAATGTACCCCAAATATGCATCACCACCTGTTCGACCGCATTAAATATAAACACGGAAGCCACAGTCAGTGGGGAGTAACTCCGAGTTCTCCCAGCCACGAAATGTCGAGTTTAATAAAACATGAATAACATAAAAGAGATGTATATGGAAAATACAAAACCTTAACATATACGATC
>JAIUZE010027223.1:0-14701 GCA_022085475.1 Heliosperma pusillum | reverse complement strand
TAATGAAACTCTAACAATGAATGCGATTATCAAATATTTGGAAAAATTGATACGCTATCAATAATTTCATATCTCATAATCTCTAGCAATTCAAGTACATATTTCAATCCCATTGAAATGACATGACTATCATGTTCAGCCTGCAAAAGGCATGGCTAATGGATTAGCAATACTTGCATATTTCCCATCGTTCTGATTGCTATTTCTCTTTGTCTACGTAATCTCATATTACATAAAACTTTCTGAGTACGTGTCTAGGTTTGAATCTAGACTTAGGACTCTTGGCCTAAAGGTAGCTCCCACTGTTTTACCAGTATCATGGGATAGGATATACAACTATAGGAACTACTTCTAGTCCCTCCAATATTGTCGAATCCAAGCTACTTTCATATGCAGCATCATATGATGAAATGTACTCTATTTCCGTTGTGAAATCCGCAATGATAAACTTGCCTGGAACATTTCCAGTGGATACATGACATTTATATTTGAAAATGTCACTCCTACTTGGAACCTTTCCAATAGTCTTTTCGCTTGGAACTCTCAACAGATAAATTTCTATAAAAACCAGCCGTTCGTGATTTCAATCACTTTGATACAGTTTGGAAACGATAGTATGTGTAAATCTTACACCAACTTCACTATAAACTCCAAAATATGGAAAATACTTCGTGCTTCGCAAGACTTAAGGATGTGCTTTAGGCTATCAATGACTCTCACTGGATGTTGATGTAAATGATTCTCATACTCAAAGCATGCGAAATGGTCGGATGGAGATACATAACAGCGTATATATTTGATCCCGCAGCGAAAGAACAATGAATTCAATTATGATGTCGTCAATCTTCCTTGAACTAGTCAGAGATCTTATCAATATAGACTTTGACCAATGCTAATATTTCTTTAGATTTATCTCCATAAATCCAGATATCTAAAAGATGTATTCTACTTCTCCAAAATCTTCCATCATCTAAAATGATCAATATGTCTCCACATATAAGACTGATGAAAACCATATTACTCCCACTAAACTTAATGTATAAACATAATTCCTCGAGATATCGAGAAATATTTTATGACATGATTGACACACTAATTCCAACTCTTTAGTGCTTACTTAAGACATCCTCTTAAGCTTGCAAATTAACTTAGGATAGTTAGGATCTACGAACCCACAGGTGAATATAAAATATAATACCTCTTCTAGAATCGTATTCGAGAAGGTGGTTCTTGAGATCCAGTTGGCATCATACTATTATGATGTGCTGTAATCGCTAAGTATGTTCGAATGGATCAAAGAATTAAGGTTGGTGCAAACCTCTTTGCCTACCAAGTTATCTTTGAAAACATTTTAATGTTCATCCATGCAAATTTCGATCTTAAAAATCAATTTACATTGAAGAGGTCGTACTTCTTCAAGTAAAGTTTACCAGGTCACATACCTGGCCATCATGCATGGAGTCCATTATGAATCGTATGACTCTAAGCCATATCAAGAAGTTGGGACTAAAAACAGTCTTTTATAAGTCGCATATTAGAATTCATCACTATTAAAGGAGCGATAAAATTCCACCTGACCTCCTAGGTTCCGAAGAAACAACTACTGAACAAGCAATGAGGAAAACTTTTTCCGGACCATATGCTCAGTTTGTGGCTCTTGAAACATTTTCTTCCCACTTCGTCTTATCAAGAACTATAATCGTTATTTTTATGAAAAGACAGGCTCACGAGTCACAAACGCTTGTTCTCGTGGTCAATGTGGGATTATTGAGCACTTGTTTCATTCAAATAACTTATAAATTAGGTACGCTACCTACCCATATCGTATATGGAATGAAATCAGACTGTTTTAAATGTGTTTTAATATGGTAGGAAAAGAAATAGCAGACAAAAATATTAAGATCCCAAGGTTAGTCAAATGGCTCATTTTGACTTGATAAAGACAAAACCATATCGTATAAGGTTCTGTTTCTCTATTCAACAACACCTTATCTAATAATGTGTGTTAGAGAAGTTAGCTTGTGAAACCATTTCACAATACTTTTGGTGAAAATCAAAGTCAATTACTTAGATATTTATAGTTACGATTTAGTCGTAAGTCCTTGATCTAATGCTCTAGTGGTTAACTACTTCTCATTGAAGCTCTTTGAGCTTTTCAAAGATTTCTCTTAGCACCTCATTAAGTAGAATCAAACATAATATCTACTTAAATCGTCGGTAAATCAAGTGAAGTAATCATTACCATCTCTTGTTGTGTTTGTTATTGGACCACACGTATTCTTATGTAATGGGGCCAATAATTTACTAGTTCGATTTCCTTTTCAACAAAAGGGCACGAATCATCTTGCCTTGAATACAAGATTCGCACGCACCATAAGATTCAAAATCAGATGGGTTAGGGATAGTTGTTTAATACTAGCCTCTTCATGTGCTACACAATCCAGAATTAAGATTAGACATTAGGGTCACCAATTTTGAGCCTTTTTCAATCTATATGACAAGTAATTACTAGTTTTAGGTTAAGAATATAATTACCTTTGATTGGTATGGGTTTACCATTGACCAAGTATAGGCATAAAAAGATACAACGTTTGTTCTATTCACAAAAGTGAAACACTTGTGTCGTACACTAAAGTGGATACTATATTCTTTATTTAGAGGTCACGTACATAATAACGTTTATTAATGTATACCTCTAAATCCGAAACTAGATTGATCACATTATAACTTTTATATGTCTCTATAGAAATAAAAAACTACAATAGTTATATTTCCCTTGTAGGTCGACATTTAATCATGGTTAGTCGTCGCACGAATCATTATTATATGCATCGAATACATTGATGAAAACCATAATGGATATCTAATACCCAAAAATATTTGCATTTAGCAAAATAAATGTCGATCATATAGATATTATGGGTGAAAAATTACACCCAATTTCTAACTCTTTAGAAAACTTTGGGAAGATTCTTATCTTGTGTCCTACACTGTAAAATAGACTCGTCAAAAGTTGGGTTCGACACCTTGCTTGGGTTTTGACTTTACTATTCAAAATAGTCTTGCCTTTATCCCTTGCCTTGTGTCAAAGTCGAGCCAACCTACTCTTGAACCTTGTCTTAACAATTTAAGAATATAAACATCTTTCTTAGTGCTCCCACTCACTTTCATGAATCTCTACTTAGACAAGTAAATTAGAATTATTGTGAAGACTATTCTTCATTTCATTCATGGTTTTACCTTCAAAAAGGATAAACTTTTCATGAAGTGACTACGGTATTTGGTTGTTCACGATTTCAAATAAATCGATTAACCTAGTCGTCCCAACTGATTTGGCCTCTTTTGAGGTAAGCCTCGATAAGGAGCATTATGACGACATACCAAAAAATTAGAATATTTTCGTTGGAGCGGAAAAATGATGTACCATTGTTATGAGAAGACGTCACTAAAAATCAAAACGTTTTTGACTAAGTGTGACTTATTCAATTACTCTTCATAAGAGACATTTGCAATGGTGAATATAAGGATCAAAAGATAAAATTCATTTTGTCTTTAGCTACGGTGGTATAAACGGAGATTGCAATCAAAATGCTACCGTATAAAATAATGGAAACCTTTTCCACGATTGAACGGATTTATAAGTTCATAGAAAAATAATTTTCATTGCGCGAATAAAAATAAATATCAACGGAAAATAAACATTCATTGCTTATATATATTTTACTTGTAAAACCAATTTTAAACAAGTCACTCATATAATGACCCCTCACGAAATTACATAAGTGATTCCAAGACCCATCTTTAGACAAAAATAGTCATCGCATGCTACCTTTATCTAAAAAATGGTAAGTCAATACTTGACTAATTCTACACTTTAGAACTCTTGGTTGACGGATTTCAACTAAATCCATCTCCTAGTCCCAAGATAACGCTTATCTCGTTGAGTCCAATCCAATTTTGGCTTGTGATCGCATCACCCTACTTACCCGAGGTAAAAAGGGACCCACGAGCGTGGTAGCCCTAATGAACACGGGGTTCATAGGTGTTACTAATGGGTAAGGCTAAATCTCAATTTTTTTTTATTTTTTTATTAAGTTATGTGAGAGGTCTTGTAATTTTGTATGAATTCCCTATAAGCGAATAAGTCGGTGAATTGTGAATAACGTTGAATTGACAATAACGGTAAATTAAATGCATGTGTGACGATTTTGGCGTGAGCGGAAATAAAGCAAGCAACCAAGCAACAATAAAATCCTAGTATGGCCACCTAGCTAATCAAAATTAACTAGATAGTTACAAATTCGGAAACCAACTCCTTGGTCCCTTACCTCTTCACTTGGAACACCTGCCAAAATGGCACCGTCTTGAGGGAGTCACCGGTCTTCATAAAAATAATTACAAATATACAAATATACAAATTCCTATTATACATTTATTCTATAAAATAAAATTATTAAATTATACAAACCGGCGATACGAGATCGCAATAAAATTACAACCAAACAGTTATTCCCTTACATTACGGGTAATAACGATTAAAAATAACTAGGCCATACTAGGTACAAAATTTGCATAAATTATTAAATAAATGACATTCATTCATTCAACCATAAATAAAATAAATTGCTGCAAAATTCATGCCAAATCGCCCTAAACACATTCATGCTCATTGTAGCTCGATTTTACGTGATTTATTGATTTTTAACCATTAAAAATCAATATCAACATTTAAATCTCATTTAAATTCAAAATAATTAACTAAACTGATTTAGAACTCAAAATTAGTCACTACTAATTTTGTTGGTCATTAATTAGATCGATTTGATTTTATTTGCTAAATATTACGGTTTAATCATAACAATTATGAAATAAAACCAAAATAAAATATAAACATCATAAAATTTGAAACCAAAAATTTTGTACATTCTGGAACAATTCCAGGAACTATAAAAATAAAAAACATTTGCTCAAAAAATTTAAATTAATTTTATGAACAAATAGCTTTGTATTTAATGGTTTTATCAAATAAAAACATTAGATATAGTAAAAAGTGAAACAAATTATGAAATTTCACCAAGAGTATCAAAATCATAATGTAAAATGTAAAAAAAAATTTCAAGACCAGAAATGGACGTTTCAATTTTATGAACATTATAATCTCATATTATCGACTTTTATCGTATAAAAATCAATAAACATGCAATACATAAGTAAAAGTCACGAAATTTTACATACAATATGTAAGAAATTCATGTGAGATCATATTAAAATTTCATGGCCAGAATCAACATGCAACTCTTTTTAGTTAACTTTTAACTCATAAAATGCATGTTAACCCGGTTTAAACGCCAAAAATCAAAATAAATAGCAAATTAATCCTTAAAATCACTAAATTTGACCACAAACATTTTGAGGTCAGTAGGTATACATGCACCAAAAAATTTCGTCAGAATCGTATTTTAACTCAAAATCTTTGATTTATTAGTTATCTTATAACTTTAACAAAAATGTCCAAAATGAACATGCATGCTACAAGCTAGCTCTGATACCAATTGAAAGTCCATAGACCTTAATTAGACTCCTCTAATTAATTACCAAATTACTTTTTAATTTAGTTTATAATGATCTATGTAACATTCATGCAAATATAAAGACATTTACATAAAAGAAGAAATTTCCTCACATTGATATGGAAATTATATGGGCACAACAAGAACTCCTTCTTGTTGTTCTTGAGCTATAAATATGGATGAACACAAGAAATCTCCAAACTAGAAGACCTCCTTCAAATTGCACCAAGATGACACCAAATAATCTACCCTTATTATTAACTAGATAATAAGATAGATATTATACTAATAATATTATGACTATATTACTACACTAGTAATACTTAGTAAATATTAGTATTTGAGAGTTTTTAGTGAGAGGAAGAATTTTAGAAAGAAGTATGACAATTGCACAAAATGAAGTGATGAAAAAAATGAACAACCATTGTTCATTGTATAGCCCCTTTTGCCGGATCATCTAGTCCTTAAAAGGACTCTTATTTTGTTTTATTTTGTTCACATGCATTTGAGTGGAGTGTTGTAGAAAAGATGATGATTGTTTTATACTTGTTATGTCACTTTCAAAAGTAACTAAAGAGTAAAAACAAGAACAAAAATCATCACCCTTCTAACTACAATCCAACCGGCCATTTTGGCCTAGTTAGGTCCATTTTGATTTTTGATATTTGTCTCACAAATACTTATTGATCATATGGTTAATTATCTTGTATAATTAAGTGTTAATTTGATCATATAACAATTATATGACTCAATTAAATAAATAATATGTACTAAACATTTTAAGTAATATTTTACCATTATATCAATATATAATGGGTCCCACAATGCTTAGTTAATTTATTTTACAACTCCGTGTAAATATAATTAACTAATTACCTCTATCTCAAAACCTCAACTAATTTAGTAATTTAACGATTAATTACTAACTTAAATCTTATTTAATCGTATTAAAATAAGATTAAACTTATTAGTCAATTATCGCATAATTGAAAAATAAGTTTAATCGAATTTGAGTTCTTAACTCAATTTCTAATAATTAACTCTCGTACATATCGAATATATGTAATGTACTAATTAATGTATCGTATACAAATAATTAGTTACTATTTGGATTTCATCCTTTAGGTGTGACTGAAAGGGATCAGTTGATCACCGCCGTCAAACGACAAGAACGTCAAACTCTAGTCAGCCAACCGTTATTGATTTACGTTAATCAACTGACTAATCATATATATAGTCAATAATTATCCCAATTATATTCCATAATAAGATTTATTATGTGGCGCACTATTGTGGAGGACACCTACTCTAACAAACAAACAACGCTCAACTTTTTTTTTCTCTCCAGTAACTCAACTCCCCCAAATTTTCAAACCTAATTCTAATCTCTCAAATTTCGTTCTCCTGTAACATAAATTCCTTCAATTGATTGCATAATTTTAATCGATTTTCTGGTGATTTCTCGTTGATTTTACTCGCGTATCTGAATATTCGATTGATTGCATAATTTCAATCGATTTCCTGGTGATTTCTCGTTGATTTTCGAATTCAACGTATGATTTTTTGTACGATTCGATTGAAAGTTATGCAAAATTATGTAAGATTTTGATAGTCAATCTGATATTGTATGTGTTCATATTGTACTTGTCGATTGTTCATGCGATTAATGCCAATTGTAATGTTCATAGTAATTCTACGAAAAAATTAGGGTTATGACATGGTGAAATTGAGCAACAATTTTAGTTTGTGCTTTGTTAAATTACGATTGATTTATTTAATAATTTGCGATTATATGAATATTTAAATTGTATTATAAACTCATGTTTATATTGTTCGATTTCGGATTTATGTATGTGTTCATATTGTTTGAGAAAAAGTTAAGGTTATGATATTGTGAAATTCATAACTAGATCTGTTTTTAGGAAAACTGGAGGTATACAGCAGCGGCGGTGATTAGTTAACCTACCGCTGTAAATATACTCGACATATAGTGTAACATTATTACTGTAATATTGTTACTGTAACAATAATAAAGTAAATGTAAACTGAAACTGAAACAGTGTTACAGTAACAAGAGTACTTCATTAGTACAGTAACAACATTACTCTATATGATTCAATTTTAATTCCAGCTACTGTTGACTTTTAATTGATATGTGTTTAATAACCAATATATGATATTGTGTGATTTTTTCCAATTAAATATGTCGAATTATAACATTGTCGTAACCTTACAAATGATGTTACTGTAATATTATTACTGTAAAGTTATTACTAATGATGGACCACCGGCTTGCGCATATGGTTTAGTTTTTAATGGCTGAATGTTTTGTTTTGAATGTCAGAAAATTTGAAGAAGAAGAAGAAGAAGATTGCTTGAGAATCAACCAACACAAAAAGACGTGCAAAGAGATCGTACATACAAAAAAGAGAAAGATACTGAATAAGTTGTCATGAAGATATATATGGTTATATGAAGACGTCTACGTTATTGAATTTGAAATACGAGTTGAGACTTATAACATTGTTGTGTGTTTTTTATGTGCGTGTGATTATGATGTATACTTATTGTAGATGTTCCGACGTTTTTGTGATGTGGTCTTGTAGAAGATTTTAGCATATCATAAGGACTTGTTCGAATATGTTTTCACTTGCTTTTTGTTGTTGAATTGAGTTAGAATCATAACTTTGAATATTGTTTTCTATGTTACTTCGATGAATCAATGTTGTTGCAGTAATATTGTTACCGTAACATTGTTACCATAACATAGTTACTGTATCATGTACGATTTTTCATAAATAAAATAAGTATTACAATAATATTTAATTAGGTTATTCACTTTTGGCATAATATTGCATTTTTTTTGTTTACTAAGCATTAAGAAACCATAAATAGATGATAATATAAACTATTATAATATATTTTGGCTTTAATGTCTTCAAAGAAGCCTAGTCATTTTTCGGGATTAATAGGAGGACAAGATCTTTATCGTTATTTATTTTATTTAACAGCTTGAGTAACTCATTTAAAGGCTTTTAGCTCAAATGGAAGAGCGATGTGCAAACCTTGCACATAGGTATGGATTCAAATCCCAGAAAGCCTAGTTATTTTAAGATCGTATTGTAGGCCTTTCAAGCGGCCATATAACCTACTATTACTTATTGCGTGGTCCACACGACTTAATTAATTTAGTTTAATAGAGAATGTTGTGCATTCATCCTTTTTTTGTAGTTGTTGATGATGAATTATATCGGTGATATTGTAACATCATTCATTAAAGTAACAATGGTTACTGTAACATCAGTGCTTTATCAAAGTGACACGAAAACAATAAAAGAGTTTTAATTCTAATTCATTTCATCAAGAAAAACCAAGTGAATACAGACCTGTTCATGTGCTTCTAATATACTAAAATGTTTGGCAACAATACACCACAATAATGTGAAAAGTTTACAATAAGTATACATCATAATCATACATTAAAATCCGACAACAATGTTAACAAGCTCATATAGCCTTCCACCTTCAATAACACTTCCGTGTTCACGCCTATCTTCATGACTTATTATTAGTCAGTGTCTCATTCTTTTTTGTAAATACTTTCACCTTGCGCGCCATTTTTGTGTTAGTTTCAAACCATCATCTTCCATTTTTCTGATATCAGAACAAAACATTCGACCATTAGTAACTAAAGCATATGCGAAAGCCGTTGTGTTTCATCACTAGTGATAATTTTACAGTAATAATATTACAGTAACAATATTACAGTAACAGTACTACAGTAACATCATTTGTGAGTTAATTTTAATGTTATGCAATCAAATTTAATTGGAAAAACACAGTATCAAATGTAAAATGTTGTAACATTAGTTCAAGTTCATTCTCTATCATGCAGTAACAAGGTTACGGTAATGCTATTACAGTAACATGTGTCGAGTATGCTACGACAGCTAATTATCAGACTTACCCCAATTTTCACGAAAACAAGTGCAGGTATGAATTTCACAATGTCCTAACCCTAAATTTTCGCACAAATGAGATCGACACCAGAAACATGAACACATACAAATCAAACATATTTTTTTGGCAAAAATTCAATTACTCAGTTTGAGCGAAACATTAACCACAACTTTTTGTGGAAAACAAAAATCTAAATTAAATAAAAATCAATTAAAAATTTCTTCATAGCAATCAATATAAACAAAATTAATAATAATAATAATAATAATAATAATAATAATAATAATAATAATAATAATAATAATAATAATAATAATAATAATAATAATAATAATAATAATAATAATAATAATAATAATAATAATAAGAAGAAGAAAAACAACAACAACAACAACAACAACAACAACAACAACAACAACAACAACAACAACAACAACAACAACAACAACGTTCAGTACCGTCAATCGCAACAATTTTAAAAAAAAATAGTGAGAAAAGAGCAATTATACCTCTTATTCATGTGAAAAATGGAAGAAATTGAATCTTAACTATATTTTTTTGAAGATCAACGCTTGATTTTATTGAAAACTTGGCTGGATTTTGAATTTTTTTGGAAATAGGGTTAGTTGTTGATTTTTTTTAGGTTTTACGTGATTTTGGGGGAATTTGTTTGCCAGTTACTAGAGAGAAGGGGGCTAAGTTTGTAGAGAGAGAAATTTTCTAATTATTATAGGACTTGTATGAGAATAAGTTTTCTTTTTATAACTCAGCAAATAGTTTTGTGGCGACGTGGCTCAACGAGAGCTCTTGGATCTAAATGATCCAATGGTCCTTATTGATAGGACCGTACTCACCTAAGAAGCTAGACTCACCGGATGCTCACTCTATATATATATATATATATATATATATATAGATTTAGGATCCGGTGGAAACGATCACTCGGTGAAAAAAGTGGAAACGACCTATATGTACATTGATATATATGATGGATACACTATTTTTTTTTCTCTTTAACAAATCTCACACACGCTTTTTATTATCGTAGGTACGCATTTTACGAGAATTCTATATACACTTTTTTCTACTGTAGGTACACACTTTTACCAGGTTTCTATATACATTTTTCAAGGTCGTAGGTACACTTTTTTCTATTCTAGGTACATTATTTTTACCAAATCAAAGACACATTTCAAACTATTGCAGGTATACTGATATACGAATTATATCGGTACATTAAATATTATTCTAGTTACACAAAATATTATTCTAGGTACACAAATATACTACCTAAATATACGTATATAATAACAACCCCAAATTTAAAAATCCCAAATCAACACTACAAATATCACGCCTCATAGTTGCTGGAATCAATGTTAAATGACTACACGTATAATAAACCAAATACTGGCATTCTAATGAAAAAATCATCAGAAAACACAATTCTCAAGTTCAATATAAACACATTACTTATAGCCATGTTGTGCACCACTGAAATAACCAAAGATCTCACCGGAGTTTGTAGATCAAAGGCCTAGCACCAGGTTCGTCGGTGTTTCAAAGTGTTCGATGAATTAGAAGCGACGACGACAACGACGGTTGATCGGTGATGGTGATGATGAAGTTGCTCTGATATCACGCGACAATTCGACGGAGTTGTTGGCCATCGTCGCCGATTGAGACAACATGGATTAAGTTGCGATGATATGTAATGGTGATGATGGAGTTGCGTCAGACATCATGCGATGATTTATCGTAGTTACTGGCCATCGTCACCGGTGATGACGACGGAGCGTTGGTGGCGACGACAAGTAAGTGACGATGATAGGTGATGAACAGTGATGGGGAAATTTGGGTGGTGGGCTGATGATGTTAAGGTAGAAAGGGATATGATTTGGGGAAACTATATAAATGAAGTTTGGCTGTGAGAAAGTGATGCGCGTGGGATTTATCATGGTCGTTTCCACTTTTTGCACCGAGTGGTCGTTTGCACCGGATCTTGACTCTATATATATATATATATATATTATATATATATATATATATATATATATATATATATATATATATATAGAATTAGGATTATGTACGAACTAAAACTTCGATGCGAACTTACGAACTAAATATCAACCATTGATTAAAACAGATCTACGGCTACTATTTCAAACCCCAATATCCCTCATTCATAGTTAATCCCACGCACAACACGATACCCACTCTCACCCATTACCTGATTACTCTCCTCTCACCCCACTTGACTGGCGCCATCACCGGAGCTCAGACGACCACCACCACTGTCGACTATGTATTCAACGGACGGTACAATTTTCTGCCGGCGTTTCATTTGATTCGAAATTGCTTATCTATCTTCGTCTTTCTTCTCTTGGGAAGCTGTGGCATGCCACCCTAATATAACCGATGACCGACGTCGGTGTCACATCCACCCACAATTGCCTCAGTAACTTAATTTTGCGACATTCTATCCCCATTTTGTATAATTTTATGAATATTATGATTTTAAGATGCTAGATCTGTGCAGTGAAGGTGACGACGGGCAATGAGAGTGTAATACCCGTAAAATCCGTCAATAAAATATAAAGAAGTTTATAAAAAATATAATAATAATAAAGATATTTATGAAGCTAAAATCAATAGGTGATAAAATGGAAAATTTGGTAACAATGCGATTACCGCGATCTTGTGTCGCTAAATTTAATAATCAACTTTATCGTCACACATTGAGAATAAATGATATCAAAATACAATCCTTAAATAAATTCACCCATGAAAAAAAAAAGAACATATATAATTCTGGTGTCGATAATTGGTGAAATTGTATTGCATTTCGAAGTTGCATAAATCACCGTCTCGCGCATCTTTTTCTGTCGCGCGAAAACCCGACTCAAACACCAAATCCTAGCTGCCATAATGAGGGAAATAGACCCCCTTCCCCATGCTTGAGCCGCCCTACCTACACCTCCCCCTTCCCAACACTTTTCTTTTTGTCTTTCCCATAACCACTCTAGCTACCTACACCTCCTCTTCCCAACACTTCTTCTTTTAACCTTCCCCATAATTCCTCCTATTTACTCCCCACTTCACCTCCCACCAGATTACCATTCAAAACAAGCATCAACAAAAAAAAAACAAAGTATAGAGAGAGGGAAAGCAAAGAAGAACCGAGAAAGGAGAAGAGGAAGAAGAAGAGAAAGCTAGGAGGAGGATCTTGCCTATACACAAAGATCTTCACCTTGTAAGGACTAAAATACTAAACTCTTAGCATTTTATTCTCATTCAACACTTAATCTTGAGTAAAACAAACCCTTAAACGAACTATAAGAGTCTTCATACATGCATGCAAGAATCTCGACACATAACAATCATCAAAGTGTCAAATCCGGAGGTTGATAATTAACATAATAAAACTCCAACTTAGACTTGTTTTATTGCTATGAAAAAAAGATGTGTCGTAGGTCCTCTTTCTATAACCAGCTTACAAAATTTTGTTATAATCCCATGAGTATTTTGCAAATGAAAAATCATACAAAAAGAACATGATTCTGGACAATCGAATCTTCTAGTCCCAATGTTTGTGTCTTAAAGAGTAATTTAAAGGATTAATAAGGACAAACCCTTTTACCACAATGAACTTCAATGAATATAGAGCATAGTAGGCTTTAGAATCAACTCATTTGAATTTATAATCTTTGTAATCTACTTAAAAACATTTTGTGACTCATATTCTGACCACTGGTTAAAGATCCGACCAATAGTACATCTTAAACCTATTTTTGGCTAACATTGTATATACATAAAAGTTTGTAGACTACATACTTGACCTATTGGAGTTTTTTTCGTCCAATAATATTAAGTATTTGATTTTATATGATTTTTGCAACACAAAATGACAATCTGGAAATCTGATAAAATATTGTTCTTTGAATTGATAGTTGAGAATCTACCTTTTTCGAATAGAGCACTAGTAAATAAAGTTATACTAAAGATAAATTCTTGATATTTGACTATGATAAACGTTAATGAAATACATGCATGTTGGCTTTTTGTAAACTGATATTTCGACTATTTAAACACCCGAACCAGCCCAAAACTTTCTGTGACTCAGAAACGGTCACGTTTTACTAAACAGAAATTTCAGAGGCGTTAGAGTCGTTTTTGGACTATTAGTATCTGACACTTAACATTGTAGGACACCTTAAAGAATCCAACCTTACTAGTCTTACCCCAAAAAGTTAAGTAACAAAGGAGTTATGACGTTTTGAAGTCACTGTCCAGAATCTGTAAAACTGTAAAGTATGTATAAGATAGTAAACTTGTGTAAATCGAGTGTATAAGCTATAACTTGTTAAACCAAAAGCACCAAATTGATAACATAATCTTAAATATTCTGATCATGAACGTATTTCGCCTTCTTAAGAATAAAACTCGGAACAAAACGTTCAAAATGGAAACATAACAAAAACCGAGTAAAATGCATAAAACCATTTAAACGAGTTAAGGACCGACTGGAATAATTTAGTAACGAGTACTTTATGTATATTGTAGACTCGGGATTTGTAGAAGAAGCACTTTAAACTTCTAGACCAGCTCATAAGGTAAGGGAAACGCTTGTCCATACACTATTCTTGAGCTATTGAGTATTGTTTCAAATGTTATATTGTGTATAATGTTTATAATGGTTGTTATTATAAGTTTGGATTATTGTGATGAAATATTGAAAAATAATTGATGCTATTCCATCCTTTGAAGTTTTGAAATATAATAAAGGACTCATAACTTTTAAGAGTTTGAAAACCAAAACCGTTTGATCTTGTGTACAAGTTATGGAGATGGTTAATCTCAAGAAATGGATTTAATTGTTTGGAAAGGGTTTTGATTTTTGGTTTGAACGGTTTTGGTAGAGGGGTAGGTTGTTCCCAAATAATAAAAGGGGACCTCCTATACAGAGCTTTTGGTGGGGGTTAGTTGATCGAGACCCCGTCCTCTTATCTTCTTCCTTGGGGTTGGCCCTTGGAGGGGTGTGCACACTCGGGATTTTTGGACAGTTATTGTACATGGTTTGGTGAACCCCGTCTTATCCGGACTAGGGCGAGGGGATCCTCTCCATACGGCCTCTATCCATTACTTACTAAAGAAAGTGAAGAAATGTT
>JAIUZE010027222.1:0-15445 GCA_022085475.1 Heliosperma pusillum | reverse complement strand
TGTCTTTGAATGCGTGATTTCATGATTGATTATTCATGGTCATTGCATGACTTGGCATTGTCAATGTATTGGTACGTTTGAATGGATGATAATATGATGGATTTATTGTGATCATCGCATGACTTGGCATGGTTTGTTGTCGAGTCTCAATCTTATCAAACTTATACCGCTAACGGTGAGATGCAAGCCCTAGTGAGCGTATTCGGTTGCCTAAGAGTGTCTTACCCGAGTCTTTGTATAACATGATGGATTCGGACTTGTACCTCTTATGCTCTTATCATGATATATTGAATTGCCTATCTATCCTTATTGTATTTCACATGTATATTCATATATGCATGATTTTACTTACGTATTTCCTTCTATGGACGTTTAATGTGATATGGCTGGGAGAACCCGGAGTTACTCCCCACTGACTGTGGCAATCATGTTTTTCATGGATGAACAGGTTGCTTGCGTGGATGGCTTTTTGCTTATGCTATTTTGGGTTCGGGTGTGAGCTAGCGGGCGTTGTACCTGGAAGATTCACCTCTAGTCGTTAATTAGCTAGTTGCTAAACACATGTTCTTTGTTAACATTTTAAGAGACTCCGTCTCTTTGTTGTATTCCGTACTTAGTTTGTAATGTTTTGACACTCCTCGTATTTTCTACCTTGCATGTATAAAAGTTTTTAAAATACCGTATTTCCGCAAATTAATTCACATGCTTGTATGTTTTATATTTCCGCATTCGCGAGGGTTGTCACAGTTGGGATAAGAGCCTTTCTCGCTCCCGAACGCACGACACGTGAAACCTTAACTTAAAACTACTTGACCTGAAAAATAATGAATGAGCAGATGGGGGTCGACTTAAGGACCTAAGGTTGGTAGTCTGGTGTACTATAGGTGTAGGTTTTTAAACCTTTTGTTGAGTGTGTTGAGTGATGTGATGTTTTGTTTGTATCTACCGTCTTAAGGTGGATCATTGTGTACCTAGAAGAAGTATCCTCTACCGAAGATTTGGAAGATTTAAAAGGGCTAATTGAAGTTGTATTTCTTCCTCATCGATGTATTCTCTCGTCCTTAATGTATTATGCTCTCTTCCTTCTATCTAAGTGCTTCTTTCTCTTCCAACTTGTTTGCCTCTTGGAAATTACTCTTGATAGTTCCTCCATCTTATCATTGGTATCCTTACCTTCTTCTTGTAACATTTTTTTGTGGATGCCATACCCATTTGTTTGTGGTATATTATGCTTGGTCGGAAGAACTTTGAATTTTGTGGAATATTAGTGTTTGTTAGAATGAATGTGTGATTTGAGGAAAATTGTGTAGATCTAAATTCACCCTATATTGCTGATTGGTTGTAACTCTAAGGAAAGGTAGTAAGATAAGTTTGATGATTTTAATGCTTGATGCTTGCCATGACTAATGTGTAGATAGTTCATGGTATTCGATGGTGTAAGGTTGAATGAGTTGGTTATGACTTCTTAACTCATTAGTAATTTTGTCTTTTGGACTTAGAAGTTTAGTATTGTTTTGAAGACCATGCTTATGATAGGACTAATTGGTGTAAATAAGAAGTTTTGAATGATATCTTGAGGTGCGAAATACTTTTGAGATTAAGTGACGTCTTGTGGTTTTCTATTGTGTGTTTGTGAGTATAGGCTTGGTGGAAAAGCATTTGGCTATAGTTCTTGGATTTAAAGATACGATCTTATCTTATGGTATCGGAGACTTGTTAGAAGTAGTAAGGTTTCTTTGTAAGGTGAACCATATTATTTGAGGATTATAGATATTAGAGAGATTCGATGATGTGAACTATGATGGAAGTACCTTGGGACGTTAATGATGATGTTGTCTTGATGTTGTACTTTGATAATAATGAACTCGTTGGCTATATGAGTTGAAAATGACCGAGTATAAGGGAGTATTTGTTAGTCCTTCAGTTAAAGAAACCTTTGAGGTTGTGTTGAATATTTGAGCTAAATGAATGTTACTATGCTTGAGTTACAATTCCGTAATTGGGAATCCGTGTTATATGAAAGGGCGGGTGAATTGGGTTGTAATCGATTTGTTAAATCTAGGTGTACCTTACTTTGATGATTGTGGTACGATGGTCCCTTGTAAGAGACCTTTGTTTGCAATGAGTTGCTTTACTATCACCCTAAGTCTGAAAGGAGAAACTTTGTGGATTAAACTTTAAACCTTTACCCGTGCCATCATTCCTTTTCATTTCCATTCTTGAATGTTTTTGTCAAGATTGATCTTTAAGAAATCGCATGCTCGTATCTTATTTCTTACTCGGATATATTCATACCTCTGCTATCTGCTTTGTCTCTTTCTTGACCTCGTTATTTTCTGCGCTCCTCTCTTGTAATCTCGTGCCTGATTTATTCTTGTGTTCTCCTTGAGATTCCTTATCGTTTTCTATCTTGTTGCTCCTTCATCTTTTCTCTAGTAGATTGGATATTCCGTTTATAAGGCTCAAAGAATAAGCGTGATGTAATTTGGGATTCTTTAGCTAGAATATGTGTCCTTGGATTGAGCAAATTTCATGTTATAATTCATCATGGGAAATAATACTTAAGCTCTAGGATGAATCCAAATAGTGATAATATATCCTCTCTTTGTGGTTTTAGATTTGGAGTTTTGGTATTGTAGTGGTATTTTGAGAATTGAGTGGATCATGATAATAGTTCGTTGTTGCGAGATATTGGAATAGTTACCTTGGAGGTTGTTTGGGAAATTGTTGTCTTAAATTGTTACGCTCTAAAAAGGAATCATAGTTTGAGATTGAGAAATGTCCGTTGCAAGCTTTGGATAGTGAGTGCTCAGTTGTTACGGAATATAGAGATAGAATGGTGAACCCATTCATCTTGAGGATTAGTAACCTCCATAGTTTGTTAATGTGACTATTTATACTTGAGGCTTCGAGTGTAGTAATGATCGAATTAAGGATGTTATGGCGTATTAAAGAATCTTTATAACCGATAATGGATTGTGGATTTTCCTTTGTCGTGAGACTTTGGATGAGGCTAGTTGAATCTTAGATAATTATGTTTGTTGCGTGGATTGTGTTTTGACTTTTGAGGATGAGAAAGTTCATTGTAAATATAGGATAATGAGTTTGAAGTAAATTGAATCAAGGGATTTTTATGGTAAGTCTCCTTTTCCTTGTGGTTGTTAGCGATCATGTTACCCTAGATATAAATATTTCGTTGGTAGTTTCTAGTAAGAGTTTGATGAAACTACGAAGATTAGAGTGCGTAATAAATCTTTCATGTGGATTGTTAGTTGTGGAGTCTACCGTGCCGATGGACTTTAGTGGATACTAAATGGATCTGAATAATTAGGTTATTGGATTGAAATCTCGTGAATTTGGAATATTTTTGTAGGATTTCTGATGATTGAAAATGATGAGTTGCAAATTGGGTAAATTGCATTCTCTTGAGGATTTGGTTTATTAGTAGAGTTAGTAATGTCGATTTCTTGTAGATCTTCGTACCGATTTTATCGTGATCTTCCTATCCCTAAGAGTTCGATTTGTTTCATTTTTGAGTGTTTTGTATATATTTTGTTACCCTGAATTGTGTGTGAATTGTGCGAGTCGCTCTATGTACGTGTAATGTCTTGTTATTTGATTTTATCTTTGATAAAACTTTCAAATTTCCATATTATATTTCTAGTTTAACGTTTCAAAGAAGTCTAAAGATGGTTTGTGTACCCTCTTTTTGGAGAAAACGGATTTCTTTTGCTTTTATATTTGGATTTTGCGTTTGGTTGGATGTTTGCACTTGTTATTGGAGACGTCTGATAACTAGTCCTACACTTACTAACACTTGTTTTGATTTTCGATTTCACTAATTCGACATTGATTTAATTTTTGATAGCTAGAGTTCTCGTTCGCGACGGGCACTCTTGTGATTCGTAAATAAAGTTTCGCACTTATGAAAAATTTCCTTAAACCGTTTTCGAGAAAAACATCATTTCATAAATGTTTTTCCCTTATAAAAGTTTTCATATTAATTTTGAAAACCGATTCTTGTCCTTGATACTTTTATTTTCTACTCTCAAGTTTCGAGAACGAAACTTTTTAAAAGGCGGGGTGATTGTAACACCCGCAAATGTACCCTATTTTAAATAGTAAAAATATTTTACGGATACTTTTCAGCGAATTTTAGTTTTAATTTAGAATTTAATTTTCCGAGTCGAATTTAGAATTTCCGAGTTCGTATTTGGAATTTCCGCGAGATTCCATGTGAATCCCGTCTTAAGGCGACTTTGACTTTTTCTTGACTTTTCCACTTACACAACTCATACTCCCTCCTTAACCTATTTTTCAATCATTCAACAAAACATTCCTTCTTCCTTAAGAAATCTCAAACCCTTGCCTCCATCTTTGATCCGATCTTATAATCATCGTATCTCATTCGTTTCTCGCTCAAATTCTCGTAAGTTCGTCTTATTCTTCCCCTCTTAGCTTCCTCTATCCGTATTGTTAATAAAATTACCGTCTTTCTCGCTTTTTAAATTATCCGTCTTTCTCAAGGTGAATGATATTCATCTTTTATTACCTAATTGTAGGTGGAGACTACTAGGAAGGCTTAGTAATCGATTAAAGACGCGTAAAGGTAACGGTGAAGGGTTACTCGGTATCATTTACGTGTTTTACATGTTTCTATGTTAGAATTCGTATTTAGAATACGATTAGTAAGCTTAGGATTTATGTAATTGATGATGATTGTTGTTAGTTGATGATTGTTGATGATGAATATTGATTGTTGATAGTTAATAGAAGTTGATTATGAGAATTTGAAATGATAGAATTGTGTATGTTGCTCACGGGTTGATGTTGTCCCAGCCGGGTGCCCGGCCGCCGGTCCAGTGGCCGGCTGGAAACTCACTGCACCGACCCTTTTCCGTTGAATGATCATATCGCCTTCGTTACTTGCTTGTTTTGGGCTTGTGACCTATCGTTGGAACCGTAAGAGGATAAGCTACCATCTCGACTTGGAATTTCTGCATTTTCATATCTAGAACTCTAGTTAAGACCGTTTGAAGTGGACCCTTGTTTTAGTTAGTTTCCAAACTTGCTTTTTGTGTGTAGTTGTGCTCCGAGCCGGGGTACCGGCCGCCGGTCTCCAGACTGGCCTGGAGCACACTGCTCTGTTTTTGGTGATTTTTGGGTTTTATCTTGATGCGCGAGCCAGGGTACCAGCCGCCGGTCCCCTGACCGGCCGGCACTACGGCAGTATATTTTTCCTATGATTTCTAAAACTCGTAATTTATAATAGTTCGCATGATTCGTTTATCGTATAATTTTACGTAGTGACTTATAATATTCATTTTTTGGATATATGATATTTCATTCGCTTGTATCACATGTTTTGTGACGGTTTTTGGTATGTCCCACTTTGAGTCGGTTTTTACAAATGATACGGTTTGAGCACTATCTATCTTGTGCTTTGTACTCTCATTCCCTTGGCTACCTCCACGTTCGTAAGGCTGGAATGTCGGAACGGGGAGGTATCCTACTGCTTAATTGCATGTGTAGTGGGCATACGACGACGTTGTTGGGGAGTTGAACGCATGCGTTGATCGACCCGGCCGTCAAATGTTGTGTACTTGCGAGGTGGTGTTATTTGCATGTAGCGTACCGCTTGTTATGAGGCTTGAGCTCTTTTCCGCCTCTTTCGTGAATGTTCTACCGAATTTGGGGTACTCGGCGTCATTGATTGACCGAGTCTTGGATGCGAAACGTTTATCGCATGTCGAATTGGAAAATGCGATTCCGGGATTCTGGCCAGATTTAGACTAGGATCGGATATTTATATCGTCGTCTACCGGAGGAAATTAGTGCACATATACGAAATGAATTGAATCGTGTATGCGTTCAGGGAAATGTCTTATCCCGTGGATGCCTTTTAATCATACTTGCCCATGTACACGGTGCTAGTGCGTTTCATTTTACCGTGAGAGATGTCGTCTTTGTGTCGTTGTCTTTGAATGCGTGATTTCATGATTTTATTCATGGTCATTGCATGACTTGGCATCGTCAATGTATGGGTATGTTTGAATGGATGATAATATGATGGATTTATTGTGATCATCGCATGACTTGGCATGGTTTTTGTCGAGTCTCAATCTTATCAAACTTATACCGCTAACGGTGAGATGCAAGCCCTAGTGAGCGTATTCGGTTGCCTAAGAGTGTCTTACCCGAGTCTTTGTATAACATGATGGATTCGGACTTGTACCTCTTATGCTCTTATCATGATATATTGAATTGCCTATCTATCCTTATTGTATTTCACATGTATATTCATATATGCATGATTTTACTTTCGTATTTCCTTCTATGGACGTTTAATGTGATATGGCTGGGAGAACCCGGAGTTACTCCCCACTGACTGTGGCGTTCATGTTTTTCATGGATGAACAGGTTGCTTGCGTGGATGGCTTTTTGCTTATGCTATTTTGGGTTCGGGTGTGAGCTAGCGGGCGTTGTCCCTGGAAGATTCACCTCTAGTCGTTAATTAGCTAGTTGCTAAACACATGTTCTTTGTTAACATTTTGAGAGACTCCGTCTCTTTTTTGTATTCCGTATTTAGTTTGTAATGTTTTGACACTCCTCGTATTTTCTACCTTCCATGTATAAAAGTTTTTAAAATACCGTATTTCCGCAATTTAATTCACATGCTTGTATGTTTTATATTTCCGAATTCGCGAGGGTTGTCACAGTGACCGCTTATAGAGTTCTGGCAACTCTTGTAGCCTGGTCGTGGCAAGAGCTACTATAGTATTCGTTTTTATTCAATTCTATGACTAAAGATTGTGCGCCTAAGGTGGCACAGTTTCACAGTGACTTTGATTTATGCTCTACGACCTTCGTAACTGGGGTCAAATGGGCATCTTTTGAGTCATGATGAGATGTGGCTATTCGAAGGGAAAAGGGCGATAGGAATTGTCCAACCCTTGTCAGGGTTGTTAAAAATTCTCAAGGCCACTAGAGGAGGAGTACGCTGAAAATGCGTGGCCACGCTCGGAAGGTATCTATGACAGATAATTCCGGTTAGTGAGTTACTCTCCAGATCGAGGAAACCACTCTTGATATGATCAAATGCAAGTACGACCTGCAAGACACCTTGCATTGAGTGAGAGATCGTAATAGGACAAGAGAATTGGTGACGCACACTTGTCTCGGACAAGAGGGAGATTGTTGGAGTAAGTCTCCTCAACAATAGTACGATCACATAATTAAATCTAAATAATAAGAATACAAAGGGATGATGAATAATATAGTCAACTGGTCAAAATAAATCGGTAACGATTGGCTCAATTGAGTTTGACGTTACTGTCGTATGACGGTGGTGATCAGTTAATCCCTTGAGGTCACACCTAAAGGACAATCCCCTAATCATGTACATTAATTAATTGTATAGTGATACAGATTAATTAATCCCTTAAATTGAACCAAGTTTAAATAGTAAGTGAGAAATATATCTTATTGTAATATATTTAAATAAGATTCATTTTAGTAATTTAATTGTTATATTACTAAGAATGCATTATGGTGATGAAACATTTGAGATACGAAAAATTGGTTGATCATAATTACAAATTGTTGTAGTTTATATTAACCAAATAAGAGATGACCCATTTTATTTACATGTAATTATAAAATGTAACTTCAAATGTTAAGTCTAATTTATTTTTTATGAAATTGCTTTTAAATTAGTTAAATGTACACTTATAAGCAAGGATTACATGTTACACCTCACATGTCACATATGTGACAAATGACAAAATCACAAAAATAAAATGGACTCTATTTTACATATGAGGCACCGGTTTTTGTGTGTTACAAGGGTAGGGATTTAGGTTATGATTTGTTGTTCTAATTGAGAATAAAAACAACATGATTACTACCTAAACCTATGCTCTAGCTAGTTTCTTGTGAAGAACAAAAGGGAAAGGCAACACCCTTCCCCAAGGGGGTTGATTGGTTGTGTCGCGGTCCCGATACAAAAATAATTACCCACACTTAGGCTAACAACATAAGGAATGTAATTAGGGAAGTAGGGATCGATCCTCAGGGAGTACGTGTTAACTATGAATTGCTATGGGGTAATTTTCATTTAAGTTCGATTCATTTGGGGTGATTGTCTAAACTACTAGCATGAAATAAAATGACAAGTATGTAATGTCGATATTTAAATGACGAGTATGTAAATTGCAATAAAAATAAATCTAATCTAATTGACGGAAAGAAAGGTAACGATAATTAAATCTAACTAAGAACGATAATTAAAATGACAATATTGAAAAAGCTATCTAACTAAACTAATAAACTAGTAATTGACAATAAAGTAAACTATCTAAGAACTATAATAAAATGACGGTAAAGTAAACTAACTAAACAACAACAAAATAAACTATCTAAAACAGTAAAATAAACTATCTAATCAAATTGATATAGAGAAAGAGAAATTCATGTCAAATGATTTAAAAGGTTTATTGATACCAACATTACAATTACTACGATTGTCTAAGCCTTGTAGCGGTATATTCCTCTCGGATTCGTACCGACTTTTTAATGGGTCCTAACGTTCTCTCAGCCTTGTTAGGTCACTAAACCCCTATTGGTAGTCCTAATTCCAATCCTAACTCACGTTTCTAAGACGGAAATTGACTAATACAAACAATTGTTTATGGCCACTAAACAAAGTTATAGAATTTGACACAACCAAAGGAAGAAACAAACTAGGTGGTTCTATTGGTATCGACTCTTCTTTTAATACATTTTAACTAGCAAGTCATTTCAATATTACAATCTTATTTATTGTATTTACACAATGATAATCTTACAATGTTATATCCAATTTATGTGATTAGGTAAATTAAGAGGAAAATGATGAACAATATTAAACTACGAAATAAAAGTACTAAAATGATTAAGGTGATTATATTAGTAATGATTCTAATGATGAATTTTATGATTCTATGATTAGGCAAAATGAAAGATGACATACTAAACGATAATTTGGTTTTGACTAGATTATTTTTATGCGGGTTTTCTAATAACAATAATATAAAAACAAGACTAATGAGATTATAGTTCATGATGTCGGAAATTGCATAAGTAAATCAAGGATAGAAAATTATCGAGTTTGGAATGCAAATTATGTAAGAAAGAAAATAAAGAACAAATATCCAACCCAATGTAATGACAAATGCTTATAGGAACACTAGAGAAGTACTAGGAAATTGCTGTACAAATAGTCTAAGATTGCATAAATTAGAAACTTTGAACTAAAACTTATATGAAAGAAATATATAATGTGTATGCTAATTGTGTTGTGTTTTGATTCATGTTTATTTGTGTGCTAATCCTTGGCTTTTATAGGGCTGCATAGCTGCACATCCGCGTCCAAATTCATACCCTAGACAAAGCCATAAAGCACTCCATTAAAGCTTGGTAGAAGAAGAGCCAAGAGACGTACATTAGCAAACATACCCAATCGGGTATGTGGTAATCCGATCGGGTATGTAACCCAGATGGATTTTTCCGTCTCTTCCAATATATTGACGACATCTCTCACGGTAAATGAAACGCACTAGCACCGTGTACATGGCAAGTATGATTAAAAGCCATCCACGAGATAAGCATTTCCCTGAACGCATACACGATGACATTTCGTATATGTAGACTAATTTCCTCCTGGTAGGACGACGATAATAATACGGTTCCTAGTCTAAACCTGGCCAGATTCTCGGAATAAACGTGTTCCGATTCGACAAGCGATGACATTTCGCATCCAAGACTCGGTCAATCATTGACGCCGTGTACCCCAAATTCGGTCGATAATTCACGAAAGAGGCGGAAAAGAGCTCAAGCGTCATAATGTAACACCCGGAAATATACCCTATTTTTCTAGTGAAAATATTTTACGGATACTTTTCAGCAAATTTAAGTTTTAAAATAGAATTTTATGTTCAGAGTCGAATTTAGAATTTCCGAGTTCGTATTTGGAATTTCCGCGATATTCCATGAGAATCCCGTCTTAAGGCGAGTTTGACTTTTCTTGACTTTTAAGTCGTCTTTGACTTTTCTTGACTTTTAAGTCGTCTTTGACTTTTCTTGACTTTTAAGTCGTCTTTGACTTTTCTTGACTTTTGAGCCGCCTTTGACTTTCGTTGACTTTTCCGTCTCACCCTTTACTTATACTCTCTCATACTCCTTAACCTAATTCATTACACAAACACAAAATCCTTTCTTCCTCCTTAAGAAATCCCCAAAACTTTCCCTCTTTGATTTCGATCTTAGAATTCGCCTAGCTCACTCGTTTCTTGTCGGAATTCACGTAAGTTCGTCTTATTCTTCCTCTCTTAGCTTCCTCTATCCGTATTGGTAATAAAAGTTTAAGGCCCGTCTTTCTCGCTTTTTAAATTATCCGTCTTTCTCAAGGTGAAATATATTCATCTTTTATTACCTAATTGTAGGTAGAGACTACTAGGAAGGCTTAGTAATCGATTAAAGACGCGTAAAGGTAACGGTGAAGGATTACTCGATATCATTTACGTGTTTTACATGCTTATATGCTAGAAATCGTATTAGAATACGATTTGTAAGTTTAGGAATCATGTTATGGATGATGATTGTTGTTACTTGATGATTGTTGATGATGAATATTGATTGTTGATAGTTATTAGAAATGGATTATGAGAATTGGAAGTGATAGGATTGAATTTATGTTGAAGGCTCACGGATGAATTGGTAACAGAGTGTTTCACGGTCGTGAGATGTAAGTCACGGTCGTGAAACCTCATTTCACGGTCGTGAAATACAAGTCACGGTCGTGACTTGTGCAGTTTCACTGCACTGACCCTTTTTGGTAGAATGATCATATCTTCTTCGTTACTTGCTTGTTTTGGGCTTGTGACCACTCGTTGGAACCGTAAGAGGATAAGCTATCACCTCAACTTGGAATTTCTGTAATAGCATGTCTAGAACTCTAGATATGACAGTTTGAAGTGAACCCTTGTTTTAGTTAGTTTCCAAACTTGTTGTTTTGGAGAGGTATCTATGTTTCTTATTTATTATGCTTCTTAAACTTGGTCTAATGCTTATGTATCATGTATTGATTCAGGTTTATCATATTTACATTTATATAATGCCATATTCACATGTTTTGTGACGGTTTTTGCTATGTCCCACTTTGAGTCGGTTTTTACAAATGATACGGTTTGAGCACTATTTTGTCTTGTGCTTTGTACTCTCATTCCCTTAGCTACCTTCCCGTTTGCAAGGCTGGAATGTCGGAACGGAGAGGTATCCTACTGCTTAATTGCATGTGTAGTGGGCATACGACGACGTTGTTGGGAGTTGAACGCTATGCGTTGTTCGACCCGGCCGTCAAATGTTGTGTACTTGTGAGGTGGTGTTATTTGCATGTAGCGTACCGCTTGTTATGAGGCTTGAGCTCTTTTCCGCCTCTTTCGTGAATTGATCTACCGAATTTGGGGTACTCGGCGTCATGTGTAAGACCGAGTCTTGGATTGGAAACGTGTATCGCATGTCGAATCAGAAAACGTTTATTCCGAGAATCTGGCCAGGTTTAGACTAGGACCGGATATTTATATCGTCGTGCTACCAGGAGGAAATTAGTCTACATATACGAAATGTTTGATCGTGTATGAGTTCAGGGAAATGCTTATCCCGTGGATGCCTGTTAATCATACTTGCCATGTACACGGTGCTAGTGCGTTTCATTTACCGTGAGAGATGTCGTCTTGTGTCGTCTTGGAATGCGTGATTTCATGATATTGTTCATGGTCATTGCATGATTGGATACCGTCAATGTCTTGGTTCGTGAATGGATGATAATATGTTGGATTTAATGTGATCATCGCATGACTTGACTTGGTTTGTATGTCGAGTCTCAATCTTATCAATCTTATACCGCTAACGGTGAGATGCAAGCCCTAGGGAGTGTATTCGGTTGCCTAAGAGTGTCTTTCCCCGAGTCTTTGAATAACATGATGGTTTCGGATTTGATTTCCATATGATCTTATCATTATATATTGGATTGCCTATCTATTCTTATCGTAACTCACATGGATCTCTATATATGCATGATTTTACTTTTGTATTTCCTTATATGTACGTTTAATGTGATATGGCTGGGAGAACCCGGAGTTACTCCCCACTGACTGTGGCGTTCATGTTTTTCATGAATGAACAGGTTGCTTGCTTGGATGACTTTTTTGGATATGATGTTTTGGGGTTCGGGTGTGAGCCAGCGGGAGTTGTCCCTGGAAGTTTCAACTCTAGACGATTTAGCTAGTTTTGCTAAACACTTGTTCTTTGCTAACATTTTAAGAGACCCCGTCTCTTTGTTATTTTCCGCACTTAGTTTGTAATATTTTGACACTCCTCGTTTTATTTAACTTGCATGTATAAAAGTTTTTAAAACTTCACATTTCCGCTATATATTTCACATGCTTGTTTGTTTTATATTTCCGCATTCGCGAGGGTTGTCACATGTCATACAATCTGCTCACACAGTTTGTGGTCATCGCAGGTCCCATTCGCGCACAAAATAAAAGAAGGGTCAACAATAATGTTGAGTAAGGTAAACAATCCGAAAAGAAAAATTGGTTAGTTGTAGAATAGTAACTTGAATTACATTTTCAAAACAATGTATAAGATATAAGAATTTTCAATAACAACATGTGGTATTTCATGTAATCAAGACGACATCATGAGTGTTTCCAAACTTTTTGAATCAATTCCTTCCAATACCTTTTCCATTTGAAAGAAAACATTTCTTTCCTTAAGTTTCCATCATCGGTATACTTGGATAGAGGTCGTATGGAGAGGATCCCCTCGCCCTAGTCCGGATAAGACGGGGTTCACCAAACCATGTACTAAACTGTCCAAACATCTCCAGTGTGCACACCCCTCCAAGGGCCAACCCCAAGGAGGAAGATAAGAGGACGGGGTCTCGATCAACTTACCCCCACCAAAAGCTCTGTATAGGAGGTCCCTTGTTTGGGAAAACCTACCCCTCTACCACAACTGTTTCAGTACCAATATCAAAAACTTTCTAAACAATTAAATCCATTTCCTTGAAATTAAACATTTTCATAACGTGTACAAAAGATCAAACAGTTTTGGTTTCAAAACTCTTAAAAATCATAAGACCTTCATTTCATTTCAAAAACGATTCCATTTTCAAGAGATTTGACAACATCAATCATCTTCAATATTCATTTCATCACAATAATTCCAACTAATAACAACAATCACTACAAACATATTAAATATTACGACATTCGGAACAATACTCAATAGTTCAAGAATAGTGTACGAATTAGTGTTTTCCCTTACCTCACAAGTTTGCTTAGGGAGCAGTTACAACGCCTCTTTTACAAATTTCGAGTCTACAATATGTATAAAATAACGATTACTAATGTATCCAAGTCGGTTCTTACCTTTCTTGTTTCACGTTACTTGTTTCATACGGTTTCTATTATGTTAAGTTCCTTTAACTAACCCATTTCACTTTATAGCCTATGATTACGACTTAAGCATAAGACCAGAATATATATGAATGATTTATCAACTTTTTATTGTTTGGTTTAGTCATTAAGCATACATGCAATAAGATTAACCAAGTTATATTGACCTAACTACCCTCCACGATTTTTCAGTCGGAAACAGAAACTTTAAACTGCCATATCTCTCTGGTTACTAATCATTTTGATACGTGGTTGGTGGGGTTGGATTAATTGAGGCGTCCTCTAACTTTAATTTTGGGTCAAAGCCTAAAAAGGTCTCTAAGTTGTACTAATTTACAGTTTAACATAATATGTCCAAAAACGAGTCTTAATATGTTATTAGGTGGGAAATGCTTTTGACAAATCGTAATGCCAAGATTCGAAAGTCTAAAGTGCCCTAATTTCCTAGTAGTTTAACATATTAAAAGGTGGGAAGTTAAAAATGTTAGTAAGTATAGTTTCAAAAGCCTATTATGTAACACCCGGAAATGTACCCTATTTTTCTAGTAAAAATATTTTACGGACACTTTTCAGCGAATTTTAGTTTTAATCGTAAATTTAATTTTCCGAGTCGAATTTAGAATTTCCGAGTTCGTATTTGGAATTTCCGCGAGATTCCATGAGAATCCCGTCTTAAGGCGAGTTTGACTTTTCTTGACTTTTGAGCCGCCTTTGACTTTCGTTGACCTTCTCCTTCATATACTCCCTTCCTCACCCTAAACCTAATTCATTTCCCACAACTCAAAAACTTTCCTTCTTCTCTAAGAAACCAAAGAAACCTTGCCTCCATTTTTGATACGTCTTCAAATCGTCACTACGCCTTCATTTCTTGCTCAAATTCTCGTAAGTTTGTCTTATTCTTCCCCTCTTAGCTTCCTCTATCCGTATTGGTAATAATATTACCGTCTTTCTCGCTTTTTAAATTATCCGTCTTTCTCAAGGTGAATGATATTCATCTTTTATTATCTAATTGTATGTAGGTGGAGACTATGAAGGTTTAGAAATCGTTTAAAGTCGCATAAAGGTAACGGTGAAGGGTTACTCGATATCATTTACGTGTTTTACATGATTTCTATGTTAGAATTCGTATTTAGAATACGATTAGAAAGCTTAGGAATTGTATTATTGATAATGATTGTTGTTAGTTGATGACTTTTGATGATGATTATTGATTGTTGATAGTTGTTAGAAGTGAATCATGAAAATTGAAAATGTGTGAATGTATGTTGAAGGCTCTCGGGTGAACTGGTAACTCATGTCACCGGGGTGTTAATACAAGTCACGGTCGTGACTTTGTCAGTTTCACTGCACTGACCCCTTTTCGTAATGATCATATCTCCTTCGTTACTTGCTTGTTTTAAGCTTCTGACCTATCGTTGGAACCGTAAGAGGATAAGCTATCATCTCAACTTGGAATTTCTGTATTTGCATGTCTAGAACTCTAGTTATGACAGTTTGAAGTGGACCCTTGTTTTAGTTAGTTTCCAAACTTGTTGTTTTGAGATAAGATCTATGTTTCTCATTCATTATGCTTCCTAAACTTGTTCTAATGCTTATGTATCATGTATTGATTCATTTTTATCATAGTTAAGGTTATATAATGCCATATTCTCATGTTTTGTGACGGTTTTTGCTATGTCCCACTTTGAGTCGGTTTTTCCATATGTTATGATTTGAGCACTAATGATTTTGTGCTATGAACTCTCATTTCCCGGCTACACCCTTATACTCGTTAGACTGGAATGTCGGAGCGATGGGGTGTATCCTTGATGCTTGTATGCATGTTTAGTGGGGATATGACGACGTTGTTAGGATGCGAACGCAATGCGTTGGTCGACCCGACCGTCAAATGTTGTATACTTGCGAGGTGGTGTTATTGCATGTAGCGTACTAGCTTGACTTTT
>JAIUZE010027220.1:0-12164 GCA_022085475.1 Heliosperma pusillum | reverse complement strand
TATTCGAGTCTTTGGAGGGATTGTTCTTTTTAAAATTTTCACGAAAATCATTAAAGCGTTTGTTCAAGATAAATTTCTCCTCATTATGTTGATCTTTGGCTTAGGAGAATTTAGCCTCTATATCTTTCAATTGCTGAGAAAGAAAAGAGTTTTCTTTCTTGTGATCAATGATAGCAACTTCCTTTGCCTTTGCTTCAGATTTCAAAAGCTCGTTGACTTTCTTCAATTCTAAAGTTATAGCCTCATTAGCTATAACTTTGGCTTGAAGATGCTTAATGTTGAGCTTTAACTCTGAGGTTATAGCTTCATTAGCTATATTTTAGACTCAAGAGCCTCTTTCTCAACATTTGTCATGTCTGAAGTTGTAGCTGAAGTAGCCATAACTTTAGATTTGAGCTTTTTAGCTTTGGCGTTCAGAAGTGGGTTTTCCTCAGCAATGTCAAGAATTTGTTCCTTAAGATCTTTTAATTCTAGACTCTGTTCTTGACAACGGTCTAGGGTTTCTTCAAAATACTTAATTAAAGACTTCTTAGACAATTTCGTAACTTGCTTTTTAAGTTGAAGATGACTAACCTCTTCATCATCTTCTGAATCTGATTCTGAATCTGAATCGCCGACAAGGCACATCTCAGATTCACTCTCATTATCACTATCGGATATTAGGTCAAGACTGACGTTGCTCAGACATAGGTTGGCAATTTCTTCTTCCTCTGACTCATCGTCTTCGGTGTTGAGATCTCCCCAGCAATAAGACATCATGACTTGCTTGAATTCCTTCTTGGTTTTGTCTCGTTGATTTTTGTCTTTGATTTTTTTCCAGGTAGGGCAATCCTTAATCATATTATCATTGTCCCCACACTTGAAGCAACCGCGACTTGAGAGAGACCCTTTTGACTCGATTGACTTCTTCTTATAAGATTTTTTAGTGTCATTATTAAACGTTTTTCCTTGTTTTTGATTAAAGAATTTTTTCTTAAAACGCCTAGCAAATAACACTGTTTCATCTTTAAGATCCGAATCTTGTTTTTCACTAGACTCAGCTTGTAAAGCCACTTTATTACTATTGCTATCGTTTGCCTCATCCTCATCAAGAGTAATCTCGTGAGCCATTAGGGTTCCGAGTAGCTCTTGATAAGATAGGTTAGATAGATCCTTACATTCCTCAATTACCGTCACCTTAGGCCTCCATCGTCTAGATAGACTTCTAAGGATCTTTCTAGCAATTTCCTCGGAGTCAAAAGTTTTTCCAAGATTTTTCAATTCATTGATGATACTAGAGAAGCTAGTGGACATGCTATCAAGCGATTCGTTTTGCTCCATAGAGAACAATACGTTGCTTTTTGACAACAGTTGTTCCCTCGTAGGCTAACTCTAGACCATCCTATATTTTCTTGGCAGTTGAACTAGATCAGAAACGGTCAAACTCAATAGAAATCATGCCGTTTTGGAACAGACTGATAGCTTTTGAATTTTTCTCAGCTTTCTTATAATCTGCCTCAACATAGTCATCTTCTTTCTTTTCGGTGGAAGTGCCAGTAATAGATCCAAGCATGATCTTATTAGGGTCATTCTTAATGATTAGCCAACACTCCCATTCACTACCCTTTATGTAATGGGTCATCATATTTTCCATAAACTGTAATTCTTCACATTGAATACGGGACACTTTAAGTGTTTGGAATCCATTAAAATAAAATTAAATGCAGCGGAAAATAAATAATTAAAACAATAAAAAACGGATCAGACTCCTTGATGTAAGGCAATCAAGAGCACGAGGCTCTGATACCAATTATAGAGTCTATTGATCGAATAGGAAAGAGGGGGGGGGGGTGGGTGAATTGAGTACTAAAAACTAGCCCCACTTTTTCGATTTATATGATATGTAATTACTTATTTGATTCTATAGATTAAAATCAACTAATTAATTAATCAAAGTAAATGTAAATAACGAAATAATGAAAAGGAGAGAGAGATACACGTGATTTTTGAAGTGGTTCAGTTTCACAAGTCGAAACCTACGTCCACTATTCTCGATTAATAATCTTTAGTACCTTTCCGGGATTACAAAAATTATCAACCCACTCGTATAATCAACTTTGATTATAACTCAAGGTGAGTATCGCTAAATACTCTATACTATCTTACGTTAATAAGAAAGTACAATATAACTCACAAGGATTCTCGTTAAAGAATAATTAAGATTATGAGATGTACTATTATCCAATATAGTATTTCACGTGAGCGATTGATAAAGAATGATGCACGACATTTTTCGAAAAACAAACACTAAAAATAATAAATATTTTGCTCAAAATTTGCTTTAAAATCAATTTATAAAATTCTCTCAATGTGTGTAAAAAGTCGTTGTTAATGATTGAGATTGAAGGAGTATTTATAGTAGAAGCATAGGAGATATAAAATCTAAACCCTAGCTTTATCTTTGAGAAAGATTTTTATCTTTAATATCTCAAAATATTATTGCTTCATCTTTTAGAAAGATATTTATCTTTAATATCTCAAAATATTGTTGTAAAGATATTATTAGAATCCTAGGTTGATGCAAACAAGGAAACGTGCAATAGAGGCCGAAATCCTCATCACACAAAACCCTAGGTGTTAACCTATGAGCACGCAACCCTAGGAGGCACAAACCCTAGGTGGCACAATCACTATGTGGGCTTATTAGGTTAATAACAAATTGAGATAGAATATATTAGAAACCCTAGGTAACATGACAACTCATAAGTTGTATTACTAACCAATAAAATCTCATAAATACATCATCTATTAAAACTTTTGATAAATATAAAAATACTCTTTCTCTTTTTGAAAACATTTAAAATATTTATTTTCAAAATCATGCATCAACTTTTATCATCCAAAGTTATAGGTTAAAGCTATAACTTTGAACTTTAGTATGTAAAGTTATAAGTGAGTCATAACTTTACAAACATAAAATCACTCTAATGGAATAGTTACCGAATGACGACCTATACTATCTAATTTTCACAAAGATTTTCCGTATACGCATCATTTTTCATCTTGATCACAAAGACCCTCCATCTTGAGTCTTGTGTTATTTGAAGAAGGTCTTGCTTGAATTGTTTCTTCAATGTTATAACCAAGGTAGCTATAACTTTGCATACAAACCTCAAAGTTATACATCAAGCTCCTATAACTTTGTCTCATAGAACGCTTCAAAGTTATGCCTTAAGCTCCTATAACTTTGATCTTCTTCTTGTAATTGTTGTTAGCTATGATAAGACTAAAGCACACAATTACATGCATATGATATATCAAGTTAAAGCACATTATCAAGTATATACATGTCATTATCAAAATTATAAAATAGGTCCAACACCAACCGACCAACCGAATCCCAACCATTTTATGATAATGTTAACACAAAGTAACTTGTATTAACTTAAAATGATGGATTTGAGAGTACACATTAGACAATTCTACCTAAAAACTAACAAGTAACAACAATGTATTAGTCAAGGCATAAATCAAGCTCGACTAACCAAATTCATGGTTTCTGTTAAATATGACTCGACATAGGGTGACCATAATACGAAATGATCTAATAATACTTGTGTGTATGAAATGTTTACCTGAATCCCAAAGTCCTCGCTTGAATCCCAAATAACTCGACTTCGCCGACCCTCTTGAAAATATACTGATAATTCCAATCTCTGGATAACTTGCCAAGGAGTAGTTAGAGTTGGATAACTCGCTTAACATATTGAAAAACAAAATACGACAAATCAACCATAATACGGTCGAAGAACTTTATTAAGGATTTGCAAATTGCTACTTATATTTTTGATGAACAATCATATACTTTTTTATATGAAAATATCATTCCACCAATTTAATTTGGGTATATTAAGATGGATTATGTATCCTATCCATTGATATTCCTCTTTCACCCTATCAAACAAATGACCGTTCTATCTCCTGAGACAAATTTGAACATTGGGATAAATTAAAGGGTCGGAAAATGGAGAGATCCAACTTTGAAATATTTGAGTGTCCTTGTCATTGAACATATTATTGTGAAGCTTATTATGTGGATGCCCATAGGTCACAAGTATTTATGAATGTCTTTAAATTTCTCTCAATGTAGGATGTTTCAAGACTTGTGCTTCTACTTTCCGAGGACATAACTCTCATTTATCTCCATGTATTTATAGCTCTTTATGCTAATGAGAAATATACATCTCCACCATCAATCATTTACTTCTTATATTTTATAGCACGTTATCAGCACGATCTATCCACTCTTGCTAAGGGCTTGATTATAGAAGAATTATTTGGGTTTATTTTCTTATATTCGATTCTCTTCACAAATCCTACGACTTTAAGTTTTGTTATAACTTATTGTCTGCTAATTCGTATCATCATGACTCAAGTGATTATGTCTGTAATTTATTCGGTCATATAATATGGATTCTTTAGTGTTTTAGTTTTGTGACTATTAAGTATCATCATTCTTTCGTTATTAGCTATTTGTTTACTTTTAATCATGTGCTTTGATAAGATAATATCACTTCATTTGGACTCACACCTCTGCATATTATGCTACTGTTAAAATTCAAAACTTTGTCGCCAAAATTTAGCCTTTACATGTGTTTCTAACTATTGTAACAAAATTAGGCATTATTTGTGTTTTTTGCAATAAGTGAAACTATATTTGATACTTTAGACAATTATCGTAAATCCATGATTGGGTTTTGTTCATTATAAATTAGTTTAGAGCAACATAACCTTATAGTTCGCGCGTGAGATTTGTTCTAAGAGTCTTAGGATCTGTTGTACTTTTAAAAGTCTATTTTAATAATTCTTATATACATAAATGTTTCGCAGATTTGTCTTTATACATGAATGTCTCGTATGAAATCCGTACAATTAATCTATATGGAGTAACATGTCCTAAACTATACATATTGTGGTATTGCATGCCATATTCTTAAGCATTGATTTTTATTGGCCATAATCATAACCCAACTATATTATAAGGTACGAGTTCATATGTATTGTCTATGCGTATATGCGTGTTGGCTCTTAACGTATCAATGATGCTCATTATATTATTTTCTGGGTTATAATTTCAAGCTTAATTATTTGATAAAGGTGAATGTAGTATATGTTAATAATTTAAAACACTTTCTAATGCTACTCTCACATATCCGTGGTTTGTTAATAGTTTAATATGGTGGTTTGTTGTAATATAGTGGTTATTCCACATGTCATATACATTATCTCTTTATTTTTCCGCAACTCGGTAGTAATTAAGTAGATAGGATGACGGAATACTATTTGTTGGTATTTTAATTACTCCGTGGTAAATTAGATTAGCGATCACGCCTATTATTATATATGATCAAGTTTGAAATCATCAACTATATTTCATAACATGCGTATATTTCATATTTTGGATGAATCATCGATTATTTGTCTTATATGGTATGTAAATGTAACTTAACTTTGTTACATGGGCATACTAGTGGGATATTTTGACTAAAATTGCTTTAATCAATTGAACTTAGTTGTATAATTATGCGTTAGTTGTCCATCTTTGATTCTTCGTAATTAGGAAAAGTTTACATATTGATGTTGGTTATATAACTTCAATGGACATTTGCATGATGTATTGATTGCTTCCATCATCGTCTAAGAAAGTTGAGAACAAAATTTTGACTCTTAATTAAATTTACCTTGTAATGAAACAATAGATCAGTCTTGTTTTATTATTGGTTGAATTATTCGTTTTAGTTGTGTAACGTGATACAATAAGAGTTAAGCGAGACTTTAGTTTTCGGGTTGCATTCCTCATATATATATATATATATATATATATATATATATATATATATATATATATATATATATATATATAGAGCTTAGTTCTTTTGAGTCCACAATATATGGTGAGTCCTTAAGTCCCCAATAGAACCATTAGATACTTGAGATTAATGGTTGAGATTGTGAGACAATGTAGGGTCTTTATAGGGCCAAAAAGAAAAAGGAAAATGGGAAAGGAGGAGAGAGAGTGTTGCAGTAGGTATTGCAGGGCTGCCCACTGACATTTTACAACAAACAAATAACTTTTTCTCTCTCATTCAATTATAGTATATTAAATCCGCGTAAAGTAAAAGCGGCAACATAAAAGACTCCGTAAATCTTTATCCGGACTCCGATTAAGGTGAAACAAAGGCCTAAATTTATTATTTTTTCGAGCCCGTCGCAATGGTATTATTTTCATATACCATTGGCCTATCAAAATTTTCAGTACTCCTCGATTTTATTTAAAGTTACATTATATTTTAAAATTTAATTATTTAAGTTACTCGTATATTTGATGTTACTATTATTGAAGTTATGAAGTAAAAGTTGACGTTTATTTAATTTTAAGTTAAATCATATTTGACTTGAAGTTACACAAGTTGTTAATTAAAGTTACACAAACCAGATTTAAAGTTACATTGATTGTTAATTACTGTAACACTTCATTCAAGAAAACAAAAGAGACAACAAACTCAAGTTATTCTTCATTATAGTTATAAAACTTATTCGTTATAGTCACACTCGTTGTTCATTACAGTTACACTCGTTGTACATTACAGTTACACTCATTGTTCATTACAGTCACATTCATTCTTCATTACAGTTACACATCTCGCTTATTACCATAACACTTGTTGTTCATTAAAGTTACACAACATGTTCATTAAAGTTACATTAAAATACAATTAAAATGGACGTCTATTTATTTGACGTAATGAAAACAACAATTACTTTAAATCAATTTTACAATTACACTGCTGAACCATTACAGTTACAGTACTGATTCTTTACAGTTACACGCCTAAAACATTAAATTTACACTCTTTAAAACTGAAATTATACAAAATGTTCATTACAGTCACACTCATTCTTCATTACAGTTACACTCATTGTTCATTACAGTCACACTCATTCTTCATTACAGTTACACATCTCGCTTATTAGCATAACACTTGTTTTTCATTAAAGTTACACAACATGTTCATTAAAGTTACATTAAAATGCAATTAAAATGGACGTCTATTTATTTGACGTAATGAAAACAACAATTACTTTAAATCAATTTTACAATTACACTGCTTAACCATTACAGTTACAGTACAGATTCTTTACAGTTACACGCCTAAAACATTAAATTTACATTCTTTAAAACTGAAATTATACAAAATTTATTCTGAATTTACATTCTTATCGTTTTCATCATCATTGTAATAATCTCCATCTTCAGAAAATAATTGCAATTAACAATTAAAAAAAGTAGATATGAAAAAAAAAAATTAAACAAGTAATTTCAAAAAACTCAACCGAGTTTTCGAGCACAACTGACAGTAATGATTACTTTGAAATTTCAATTGTATACGAAAATATCCTCGTTGAAACGGGCATGAAAAAATAATAAAGTTAGACTTTTGTTTCGCCTTAATCGGAGTCCGTATGAAGATGTACGTTGCATTTTATTAAACCACTTGTATTTTACGCGTGAATTAAAAGACACAAAAATCTGATAGTGGGTTGATGAACAAATCAGAATTTTTGGTTTCAGAAATCTGATTTGAAGACAGGGAGATAGAAAAATTATAGGTGAGAAAGTGTGTGGGGAAGTGGGGCTATGAGTGGCTAAGGAGAGAGGGAAGAGAGAGGTAAATAGTCACATCAAAGTTGCACATGTTGAGTGTCCTTTTTACAGCACATCTAAGCCCTTAATCTCACTCATCCAATGGTTACAATTAGGACTCAAGGACTCTAAGGAATATGGTGGACTCAATTGATCTTTGCTCTATATATATATATATATATATATATATATATATATATAAAAGCTGAGTTTTTTCCAGCCTTTCTATTGGCTGGAAAAAACTCTTGATTTTTCCCCCTTTTATGGCGTGCAGGTCCCACGGAAATTGAACACCCTTTAATTATGGGACGTGCTTTTTCACATACGGATTTTATTCTTTCACATACGTCTTTTACCAAATTACCCTTGTCATTTTTTTCACCACTCACCTAATTAAATGTTTTCTCCCTTTCCTCTCCCTTAACCACCATATCACTAACACCAACCCACCTCTTACTCCGTTCACCACCTCCGGCTAATATTGTCGCCGACAAACCTCACATTGGTTGATTTCGCCCGCGGTCTGACCTTGGCCTCTCCCCGCCCTGCACTTCTTTGCCTCTACATCCGTTCCCTCCCCCACACTCCAACATTTCAATAAAAAATCGATGCTTCAATAGGGCGTTTGATTGGCTGTACATAGTGCGTACAACATTGACAATCATAAGAAGTATAGTCGTCATTATATTGCACTGACAATCAACAAAGTGTATCTACAGCATTGCTAGTTAGATAATGGGATAAACAATTGGTAAACCCTATTTCTTTCAACAAAATATATTTATAATTGATATATAACAAAATTACATCCATAGAATTATACTACGAGTATTATTCAAATTTTTAGAACGACTTGATTCGATTTTAGGTGAAAATGCATGTATAAGACTTAATTTGTTTAGGTTTATAAAAAGGGTATGATATGGAAAATTAATGAAAAGTTGTATGCGAAAGAGTAAAATCCGTATGTGAAAAAGTAATTCCGTTAATTATTCTCTCACTTGCTATGTGCATTTAATTACTCTCTCCTGCACTCTCCAACTATAATGGGTTTTTACAAGCTTTTCTTTCGATTAGTCATAATAAAGGAAGTTTTCAATTTTTAATTAGTACTCATGATCTTTCTCCTGAATTAATTACTCTCTCTTAATATACCCTAATTATTTGCTCTCCCTTACTTTCATTAATACTGATTATTTACTCTCCCTGAAAAAAAAACAATTTCTCAGAGTAAATTTACCAATTTAAGAAAATTTTTATTACAAAATGGAAAATTTATAATAAGCACCCTACGATGAAGTTGAAACCATACAAAAATGATTTCTTAAAAACTGGAGTTAATAAACATGTCAATTAAATTCTTAAACTTTGGTCTCTCGCCATTAAATTAGAAGCATAAGCTGTTGCAGAATAATAAATATATAAGAAATGGAATTATCTTTGACACCATTCTAATTGATAAACTAAAATTATATTGAGAACATGACTTTTAATACATAAATTAATGACTAATGCCATTATTCATTAACTACTTTTAAAAAAAAAAAAAGGTAAAGCGAGATGAAATTAAAACGCAAAGAAAATATGGGTTACCTATAAAGGCGATTAAAAAAAATTAATAAAATAAAATTACATGCCGTAAAAACTTGCAAGTACACTATAATTTGGGATTTTAATATTGTTCATCATGCCAAAAATTACTTGCATGTGAAGAACATTTATCACCAAAATAAAATCATCATTGAAATTATCTTAATCAATCTATTAAAATCGAGATGCATGCAAAAAAAATAAACTTAAATGCTGACCTCAACATTAGAAGATCCATACATCAAAATGAACGCAGATGAATCAAACTTAACAATAACAAGCAAGATTTCATACTATTATTATGAGAGAATGAGAGTTATTTGAATGATTAATAATATATGGAATCTAATTAAGAGTGGGAGATGAGATTTTAGGATGTTTGTTATGGCTAGAGTGAGTAGGTAAATGCATGGTAGATATGTAGGGTTTTGACTTTTGACTCTTAGAAAAAAGTGGTATGAGATTAGCATTAGGTTTGTTTAAATATTTCAGTTAGGCTTAGATTATAATATTATTTTTTATTTTTTATATGTTTTATATTCCTTTAATTTAATAACATATGTCGTTTTAGAAAAAACTCATAATTTTATTCTTATACGCCGGTTTGCATTTTCTATAGAGCTGACAAACAATGACACTACACGAAAACATGACACGAACCTGACACAAAATTAATCACCTCATAATTTGTATATCATTTTATATGTTAAAATGTTGCAATATACTCATATGTGTATAATCTTGATAAATGAGTATTTTTAAAATTGTATACACACAATGACACAAGTGAATAGATATCTATATATATCTAATTATTTATATACCTCATACACACTAATAAAAATATTACGTATAACGGAATTTAAATGTAAATGGCCATCCATATGTGTGTAATCTTGATAAATGAGTATTTTTTCAGTATATGCGAGTCCTGTCAATTACTTCCATCACTACGAAAGTATGTATCATAATTAAAATATTTAACATATTGAGTACACTTTTTAAAATTCTAAATTATTTAGCTCATCTATCAAATGATAACACATGTTATTATGACAATACGACCCCTGCATTTTTTGCACGGGTTTAAAACTAGTGTATTATTTATTGTGGTGTCATATTATTATCAATAACCAATGAAACTATATTCGGGATTGATGTTGAAGCGATTAATATTATATTCATTAACTAGTTGGATTATGGACAAAGTAATGATTTTGAAAAATTATTATCTCTTTGATCAATTTTATATATGTATAGTGATATTCGTCCATGGGTATGTAGCATAATTATCTATGTAACATTTATATTGTTTTGACTTGACATTCCACATGTGTGGTAAGGATGTTTTGAAGAAGGACATATCCTATAAATTTTGACTTGAAACTCCAAAAGATATATTTTACAAAGGTGAGAGATGTGTCCATGTTGTAACTTTGGTCTGGAGCTCAAAGTTTCAGGGTGAATGATAATTTAAAGTCGTCTCATCATACAATATATTCATATTGTAGAAGTGTAATTGTCGAAAGTCCACAAGTAAATGCTTGTGGACAGAAGTTCACAGCTGCGTTTTTTTAAAATGCATTTTAGTTTCAAATGGATATATCAATGTTTATTAAATGGAAGATTATTTCTAAATTGATTTTTGTTCACCTGAAGTTGAACAACATATTGAAATATGAAATTAGATCCATTTCTTGAAGTGAATGTGAAATCTCATCAAGAATTTTCTTTTAGCAGAAATAATAAAAAAACATGGCATAATGTTGAGCTTAATGATGCGGCCTAAATTGAGCCTAATAATGTCGCTTTTGGAATGCCAAGTGATAAGGCCTTAATTGAGCCTACTGATGTTGTAACACCCGGAAATGTACCCTATTTTTCTAGTAGAAATATTTTACGAAATCTTTTCAGCAAATTTAAGTTTTAATTTAGAATTTAAAGTTTCGAGTCGAATTTACAATTTCCGAGTTCGTATTTGGAATTTCCCCGAGATTCCATGAGAATCCCGTCTTAAGGCGTCTTTGACTTTTCTTGACTTTTGAGTCGTCTTTGACTTTTCTTGACTTTTGATTCGTCTTTGACTTTTCTTGACTTTTGAGTCGTCTTTGACTTTTCTTGACTTTTGAGTCGTCTTTGACTTTTCATGAGTCGTCTTTGACTTTTCTTGACTTTTGAGCCGCCTTTGAATTTCGTTGACTTTTCCGACTCACCCTTTACTTATACTCCCTCATACTCCCTAAACCTAATTCATTTCCTCACAACTCAATCTCCTTCTTCCTCACCTTAAACACCAAAAACCTTGCCACCTTTTTTATCCGTCTTCAAATCGTCGCTACTCCTTCGTTACTCGCTCAAATTCTCGTAAGTTCGTCTTATTCTTCCCCTCTTAGCTTCCTCTATCCGTATTGGTAATAAAATTACCGTCTTTCTCGCTTTTTAAATTACCTGTCTTTCTCAAGGTGAATGATATTCATTTTTTATTATCTAATTGTATGTAGGTGGAGACTAGGAAAGCTTAGTAACCGTTAAAAGACGCGAAAAGGTAACGGTGAAGGGTTACTCGATATCATTTACGTGTTTTAATGTGTTTTCCATGTTAGAAATTGTATTTAGAATATGATTAGTAATCTTAGGAATTGTGTTGTTGATGATGGTTGTTGTTAGTTGATAATTGATATGAGAATTGATGAATTGTGATGATAGATGATACTTGTATTATGCCTTAGTGAAATTGTGGTGACTTGTGTGACTCTACCTGTCCGAATAGGATGCAGGCTGCGTCGTAGGACGCAGGCTGCGTCGTAGGACGCAGGCCGCGTCACCCGCTGCCAACAGAATTTTTCCTGCACTGACCCCTTTTTGTAAAATGATCATATCTCCTTCGTTA
>JAIUZE010027219.1:0-10070 GCA_022085475.1 Heliosperma pusillum | reverse complement strand
GTTGCCAAATCGATGAGAAGATCGTCATAGACCGCGTTCTTAATTCACTTCATGATGGTTTTGCCCTTTTCAGGGCAAATTACTATATGAATGATATGAAGAAGAGTCTTCATCAGCTCCACTCACTCCTTGTACAGACAGAGAGTGATCTGAAATTGAGTGGGAGTCTGAAACAGGACGTTCTCATGATAGCAAACAAGGGCAAAGGTATGGGCAAGGCTAAGGCCAACCTAGCTGTAGGGAAGCCGAAGTTCAAAAAGCCAGGGCAAGGCAAGAGTGGGTCTGGTGAGACTAGCGGTAGCTCACAAGGCAAGACAAAGAGCGATGAAGGTAACGTGGTATGCCACCACTGCCACAATTTTGAGCATTGGAGGAGGAACTGCCTCGTGTACCGTGAGGACATAAAAGCAGGCCGCGTCTCTCCTGTTGGTATGTCTTCTTCTTTTATTCATATGATTGAGATATGCAAGTTTCGGAACTTGGGTACTAGATACTGGTTGTGGTTCTCATCTGTGCAATCATTTGCAGGGTCTAAGAAACATCACAACTCTCGCAAGGGGTGATGTGGACCTGCGAGTGGGGAATGGAGCAAGAGTAGCTGTCGTTTCAGTGGGAACATATGTAATCCAACTCCCGAGTGGATTTGAGTTATTTCTTAATAACTGTTACTATGTACCCAGTTTATCTAAAAACATTATTTCAGTTTCCGTACTTGATAAAGACGGCTTTTCGTTTGTAATAAAGGATAATAGCTGTATTTTCTCTTTAAACGAAATGATTTATGGTAAAGCAGTTTCCATGAATGGGATTTATGTTTTAGATCAAACCACAGATATAATGCATGTGAGTAGTAAGAAAGCAAAGGTTGGTGACCAAGATCAAACCTATCTATGGCATTGCCGTATGGGACACATAAATGAAAAACGCGTGAAGAAGCTCATTGACATGGGGCTTATCCCAATTGACTATGAATCTTTTGGCACGTGTGAATCATGGTGCATGGGCCAAAATGACTCGAATTTCCTTCAAAGGTGTGGGAAATGCGCGGCTTTGCTGACCTATTAGACTCATACATACTGATGTGTGTGGGGACCTATGTCCAATTCAACGCTAGAGATGGCTTATAGCTATTTGTCACATTCGGTACGATTTGAGTAGATATGGTTATGTCTACTTAATGAAGCATAAAAGTGAGTCCTTTGACAAGTTCAAGGAATTTCAGAATAAGGTTGAAAACCAGCTGGATAGAAAGATTAAAGCACTACGTTCAGATCGTGGTGGCGAATATCTTTCGAATGCGTTTGATCAACACCTTAAAGACTGTGGTATTGTACTACAGTTAACTCCACCTGGAACCCCACAATTGAATGGTGTGTCCGAACGGAGAAATCGAACATTACTTGATATGGTTCGATCCATGATGAGTCACACGGTTGTACCTGACTTATTGTGGGGTTATGCTCTTTTGTCAGCTGCTTTAATACTTAACCGAAGTCCGTCTAAAGCTGTAGACAAGACTCCATATGAATTATGGAAGGGAACGGTCCCTAACTTGTCCTTTATTCGGGTTTGGGGCTGCGAGGCTTATGTCAAGTGGAGACCTGACGATAAGCTCGGCCCACGATCGGTCAAGACATACTTTATTGGTTATCCAAAAGGGATGTTTGGTCATTACTTTTACTCGCCTACCGAACATCGAGTTTTTGTTGCGGCTAGTGCGACGTTCTTAGAGAAAGAATTTCTCGAGAATAGGACAAGTAATGGAACCTTCGAACTGTCGGAGATTCAAGAACCAACAACCGAGCAACCAATGGAGGAAACTGTTCCTTCATCATCAGCTGCGGTTAATATTCCTTTGGAACCTAGGAGGTCGGGTAGACACTCTATTCCTCCAGACAGATACATTGGTATGGTCGAGGAGAATGAGAGTGATGACGTTTTACTCCTAGAGAGTAACGAACCCGCTACCTATAAAGGTGCATGACCTGTTCCGACTCTAAGCTATGGCTTGACGCCATGCAATCCGAGATGGACTCTATGTATGAGAATGACGTATGGGATCTGGTTGACTTACCTGATAAGGTTCGGCCTCTTCAGTGCAAATGGCTTTATAAAATAAAGCATTCTGTAGAAGGACAACCAGATACATACAAGGCACGACTAGTGGCAAAGGGTTTCACTCAAGTGCACGGTTTGCATTATGATGAAATCTTTGCACCCGTAGTCATGCTGCGTTCCATTCGGATAATCTTAGCGATTGCCGCTTTTCATGACTATGAAATTTGGCAGATGGATGTGAAAACCGCCTTCTTAAACGGTTATTTGGAGGAGGAGTTGTACATGGTACAACCCGAAGGTTTCATTGATCCTAAAAATCCTAAGAAGGTATGCAAGCTTAAGCGTTCCATCTATGGACTTAAGCAGGCTTCTCGGAGTTGGAATCATCGTTTCGACCAGGTGATAAAAGAGAATGGATTTACTCGATCGGTCGAGGAACCATGCTTATATATCAAGTCGAGTGGGAGCAAGATTGTCTTCCTAATATTGTATGTCGATGACATACTCTTGATTGGGAATGACATACCTCTCTTAACTTCGGTAAAAGTTTGGTTAAAGAACCATTTCCAGATGAAAGATCTGGGCCAGGCACAAAGAATTTTGGGGATCCGTATCTACAGAGATAGATCACGACGGATGTTATCCCTCAGTCAGGAGTCTTATATAGATAAGATTCTTGAGAGGTTCAGCATGACCAACTCCAAGAAGGGGAACCTTCCAATGGTCTCTGGGATGCAGTTGAGTAAAGCTCAGGCACCAAAGACATCGGAAGAGGTCGAGCGCATGAGTCGGATTCCTTATGCATCAGCTATAGGATCGATCATATATGCCATGATATGCACACGTCCAGACGTGGCATATGCATTGAGTATGACAAGTCGATACCAAGGCAATCCAGGTGAAACACACTGGATGGCTGTTAAGAATATCCTTAAGTACCTACGGAGGACTAAGGATTGGGTATTGACTTATGGAGGTGACACTGAGCTATGCGCAATCGGTTACGCAGATGCTAGCTTCCAAACGGATCGAGATGACTCGAAATCTCAGTCTGGATTCGTTTTTACTCTTAATGGCGCTGCGGTCAGCTGGAAGAGCTCCAAACAAACTGTTATAGCAGATTCTACGACTGAGTCCGAGTACTATGCTGCTTCAGAGGCTGCGAAGAAAGCTATATGGATGCGTCAATTCTTACAAGGACTAACTGTAGTTCCTAGTTCGGATGACCCGATCACCATCTATTGTGATAATAGTGGTGCCATCTTCCAGGCTAAGGAGCGTAAGTCCAACAACAAGTCTAGGCATGTACAACGGAAGGCTCACATGATCCGAGATTACGGGGAGCAAAGGGAAATAGTGATAGACAAGATTGCTACGGATGATAACATCGCAGATCCTCTCACTAAACCATTGAGATATGATAAGCATGAAGGGCACGTTATTTCCGTGGGAATCAAACGTGTTCCTGAGTTGTATTAGTTGTTTTATATGGATTAGACACCTGTATCTTTTTCATAAAAACTATCTATAAAATCATTGTTTTGTTTGATATTTTGTTTTTCATGTGGGTTGTACTGACAACATTGAACACCACAAAGTGAACTCAATTACATTATATTTGTTTTGGTCCGTAATCGCCTACATGAGCTGATAACTCTGGCTATTATTCTGTGCAGTCGATTGATGGTGGATTCAACGAACCATAAGTCAAACAGTTGACTGATCGATCACATATGTGAGTTATAATGATACCTCGCAGGACAATTTTGTGACAACGTTATGGAGTCCTAAATGTTTCAGAACATTAGGTGCCAGGTCGTGGATAGGACATCCATAGTGTTCCCAGAGTCGATTCTTTTGACTATCGACTGTCTCTTGAGATAAAGTTAGTTTTTGGGTGACTTTGGTTTCTTTCTCATGGTCGACCGTAACAGGAGGCTAATTAGATTTTCACTGGGTCATTTCATATTGCGCTTGTATCTGCAAGATTCGAGTTGAAGAAAATATCCAACCTTTATCAGGATATGATATTTCTCAGGGCCACTCGAGGAGCTGTAACTGAAATGCATGGCCATGCTCGAATATAGATTCGTTTATCAGTTAAGTTACTCTCTAGTCGGGGAAACCACTCTTGATACTGATCACTTGTAAACTAGGACCTTTGTGAATACGGACTTTGCAAATTGGTTTACATTGAGTGGGAGAAATTTATTATGGATATGAGAATCGGTTATCGCACATACACTTGTACGGACAAGGGGGAGATTGTTGGAGCCAGTGTCCTCCACAGTTAGTGCAATAACATAAATAAATCTCTGTAGGTTCACAGGGTATACTTTGTATTGTAATCAGTTGATTAACGTTTATCGATAACGGTTGGCTTGCTAGCTAAGTTTGACGTTATTGTCATACAGATGGCGGTGATCAACTGGTCCCTAAAAGTCACACCTAAAGGATGTGATTGAGAGATGTGATTATTTGAGAAAATAATCCCTATTGATTGACTATTATTATGACTAAAAGTTAGTCAGTGTATTTGACAAAAGTTAGTCAATGTGATGAGACGATTATTTAATAACGATTAAATAAAGTTAGCTGAGACGAATTAACTGTAATTCGTAAATTGAATATAAAATGTTATATTTAATTGTTGGATATATAATGTAAGCTAATTAAACATAAACCGTTATAATTAATTGGCAAATTATAAATATACGGATATTTATAATTAATGATGGATTATAATGTCGGTCCATGTAAAACGACGATTATAATATATTACATTATATTGGAAGCTAAAATGACCAAAAACGAAAGTATCCAGATACACTCGGTTTTTAGTCAATGGGTAGTTATTTTTGAAGAGACAAAAATCTCCTCATATAAAAACCTACCTAGGGAGCCGTGAGAGAGGGTTGAGAAAGCAGGAGAAAAATTAAAAACTAATTCTATTTCTCACAAGGGGCCTCCATCTAAACATCACACAAAGAAAAAGTTAACAGTAACTCTTTCACAAAACACAAAACAAAAGGTTAACAGTAACTTTTCAAAACTTCTAGCAACACAAGGGCATATCTCATACAGTCTTGGGTGCAACGATTAGGAGGATATCTACTTTGATATCTCTGTTCTTTACGCCAATTGCTAGGACCTGAGGTTGATTTCTAAATCTATACTCTTATTCTTGTTTTCGTTTATGACTAGTATAATCAAGTTATTACTATTTCGTTATAATCCTATAATAATTGCATTGTGGTAATACCGATTTCCCACACACCTGTACATGATGAAGCAACGATAGACAGCGCTGCTAAAGAAGTGGTTGTTAACAATGAGTGAAATCCATCGGCAAAGCAAGCTCCAGCTCCTTCTCCAGATCCTTCTGTGTCCCAAACACAACATGCATTAAGAGATCCTAACTACCACACCTTTATTGATGGTTTGGTAGCTAGGTCGTATGAGAAGGAGAAAGCAAAAAGAGGGCTGGCGTCGTTTGATATTTGGACTGATATGTAAAAAAAGTCAGTACAAAGAATTGAACAAAAAATATGGATGATGTTTCGACAAAGATCTTTTGAGCTACGGCGATTTGGAGTGCGCTGATGAATAAAATGCTGAGGAATTTGATGTGACTAACTTGAACAGTGATGATGGCGGAGAAGCTGAAAAGCGGAATGGTGAAGAGGAATGTTTTGATGATTTTGTGACAAATGTAGTTTTAGGAGTTACTTCTAATATTGAGCACATGTATGAGGATACAAATGTTGTCAATCAAAAGGATGACGTTGAATCAAATGTTCCAGATGAGGGAAATCAGAATAGGGATTTCGATGATGGTAAACCGGATGATGGTAACATTTCTGCACAGAGATTTATTAGTAAGTATTTATTGCACTCAAATGTATTACCAGCTTCAGCAGGTATGGTACCCTATCATTTGGGGTGTACCTTGGACTGTGGTTTGCCGAACGAGGACTTGCCAATGGTCTCGGAATTTATGTTGAAAAATGAGCTTTTATTTGCACCGGTCATGCAGCTTAGGAAGGATGTGATGGATTATTGCTTCCTAAATGATCATCGGTTTGATAAGACGTAAGTTTATCTTATAGCTCTTTTTTTTATAAAAATGTGAATACATGAAATATTGCGCCTCATATTACTGTTGAAAAACTAATCTTATCATCTGCCAAAATGGTACAGATAAATTGTTTGCAACTTCGGAATTTTCCATAACACAACGAAGAAAGACATTGAACGTTTGTTGCCTAATACAATGATAGAAGCAATTGTGATCGATTCGTGGGCCATAATGCTAAATAAATGAAAATGGCAGGAAGTGGCAGTTCAAGACCGCGAAGGATTTTCTACGGCATTGCACAGTCCAACATAAACTTCATATGTTTACATGTTATATAATTGATAAAGAAAAATGATAATTTGTGCTTAAAAACAAACAGATTGTTGTAGAAAAGATGATAGATATAGACCACGATGATGAGGATGATGGTGAGATGAAGAAATATAAGGCATACGTCTTTAGTACATGGGATATGTGGTCAGGGATTTATGATGAACCACTAAATTTGAATGCTGAACTGGTAAGAAATTTAAAATACTTTCAATTGTGATATTGCATTGTATTTAGTATGATATTGTTTATAGTACCATGTGATATTGATTTTCTTTATTTTTTTTAAAATAAAATTGTAGGTGTTCGTACCTTTACTTTATGAACAACACTACTTCAGCGTGTGTATTGACTTTGTGAAGGAAAAATTGTTCTACCTGGACAACAGATGTTATCATGATTTTAATGAAATGGCGTTTGCATACATGACTGATGTTGTTGTAAGTTCAAGATTTAAAATAAAAGTAATCAATTTATTATCTCGTTAGATAATCATGAAATTGACTAGTTGTTTACTTAAAACACAAACAGGAAAATACATATGCCGAGTAACCTGTCAGCAAAGGCACTGAAAATGCTGAAAAGGTAAAGGAATTCATAATGCTAAATGTGCCCTTTGATTTGCAAACACGGGAGCAGGACCTGGACTGTGGAGTATTCATGATGTTTCACATGATGTTTTTTTATGGTGATATTTTTTATTGTGAATTATACAACGTCCATAAGAGATTCTTATATAGGGGAGAGGTAGCAGCGACACTCATCTTGAGTGATTTTAATGGAAATAGGAGTGAGGTTCTGGAGAGGGTAACAAGACATAATGAGATGAAAGGTAACTTGTTACCTAAATTGCTGTCAAAAAGAAAAAGAATCAAAAAGAAAAAGACGAAAGGAAGAGCTGGGGTAAAGAATGTTCAGACCCCAGATTCGAAAATCAAAGGTTACAATTTTTAACTCAACCTTGTATGATAACATCAATTTATTATGAATACACTATATATTGAATAACGTAATCTATTTTCTAGACATGGTGGAAGATGGTTCTGCCAGTGTCGTGGGCAGCAGTAGGCGGGGAAAGTCAGATGGGCTTGGATGCACATTCAACTGTGGTATGGCAGATGATAAAGTACTTCTTGTTTCAAAGTTTATGAGGGCTAACCAAGCACTCTTTTCTAAAATGTTGAGTACGAGGAAAGAAGTGCTAGACTACTGCCTATTGGACGACCACAATTTATCATTAGAGTATGATTTTTCTACATCTCTGACGGGCTTGAAAAATTATAGTATATTTTTGTTTGTGATACTTATTGGTTAGTGTTGTGATACTGTGTTTAGAAAGGTGTGATATTGTAACACCCGCAAATGTACCCTATTTTTTCTAGTAAAAATATTTTACGGACACTTTTCAGCGAAATTTAGTTTTAATTTAGAATTTAATTTTACGAGTCGAATTTAGAATTTCCGAGTTCGTATTTAGAATTTCCGCGAGATTCCATGTGAATCCCGTCTTAAGGCGACTTTGACTTTTTCTTGACTTTTCCACTTACTCACCCTACATATACTCCCTCATACTACCTCCCTTTAACCTATTTTTCATTCACCCAACTCAAATTTCCTTCTTCCTTAAGAAAACCAAAACCTTGCCTCCATTTTTGATCCGTCTTAGAATCGTCATATCTCTTTCATTTCTCGCTCAAATTCACGTAAGTTCATCTTATTCCTTTCCTCTCATCTTCCTCTATCCGTATTGGTAATAATATTACCGTCTTTATCGCTTTTTAAATTATCCGTCTTTCTGAAGGTGAATGATATTCATCTTTTATTATCTAATTGTATGTAGGTGGAGACTAGGAAGGTTTAAAAATCGATTAAAGACGCGAAAAGGTAACGGTGAAGGGTTACTCGATATCATTTACGTGTTTTATGTGTTTTCTAGGCTAGTAATCGTATTTAGATTATGGTTAGTATCGTTAGGACTTGTGTTGTTGTTGTTGTTGTTGTTGGTTGTTGTTAGTTGTTAATTGATATGAGAATTGATGGTTTGTGATGATAAATGAGGATTTTTGGTTGATAACTTGTTGGGATTTGATTGTGCCTGAATCCCGTGTAGGACGCTGGCTGCGTCGTGGGACGTAGGCTGCGTCGTGGTGGCGCAAGCTGCGTTACGCGCGGCCGACTGCAGTTTTCCTTCACTGACCCCTTTTCGTAAAATGATAATATCTCCTTCGTTACTTGCTTGTTTTGGAATTGTGACATCCCGTTAGAACCGTAAGAGGATAAGCTATCACTTCCATTTGAAATTTCTGCATTTGCATGTCTAGAACTCTAGTTATGACCATTTGAAGTGGACCCTTGTTTTCGTTGGTTTCCAAACAACGTTGTTTTGGAGAGGTGATATATGTTTTTATTCATTATGCTTCATGAACTTGTTCTAATGCTTATGTATCATGTATGGATTCATTTTTATCATAGTTAAGTTTATATAATTCCCTATTCTCATGTTTTGTGACGGTTTTTGATATGTCCCACTATGAGTCGGTTTTTACAAATGTTACGGTTTGAGCACTATTTTGTTATGTGCTTTGTACTCTCATTCCCTTGGCTACCTCCACGCTTGTAAGGCTGGAATGTCGGAACACGGAGGTATCCTACTGCTTAATTGCATGTGTTAGTGGGCATACGATGACGTTATTGGGAGGCGAACGCTTTGCGTTGATCGACCCGGCCGTCAAATGTTGTGTACTTGCGAGGTGGTGTTATTTTCATGTAGCGTACCGCTTGTTATGAGGCTTGTGCTCTTTTTCGCCTCTTTCGTGAATTACTCTACCGAATTTGGGGTACTCGGCGTCTATGATTGACCGAGTCTTGGATGCGAAATGTTATCGCATGTCGAATCGGAAAATGTGATTTCGAGAATCTGGCCAGGTTTAGACTAGGACCGTATTATTATCGTCGTGCTACCAGGAAGAAATTAGTCTACATATACGAAATGTAGCATCGTGTATGCGTTCAGGGAAATGTTATATCCCGTGTATGCCTTTTAATCATACTTGCCATGTACACGGTGCTAGTGCGTTTCATTTACCATGAGAGATGTCGTCTTTGTGTCGTTGTGTTTGGATGCGTGATTACATGATTGATTATTCATGATCATTGCATGACTTGGCATGGTTTGTTTGTCGAGTCCATGATTGTTTATTCATGATCAATGCATGACTTGGCATGGTTTGTTTGTCGAGTCTCAATCTTATCAAACTTATACCGCTAACGGTGAGATGTAAGCCCTAGTGAGCGTATTCGGGTGCCTAAGAGTGTCTTCCCCGAGTCTTTGTATAACATGATGGATTCGGACTTGTACTTCATATGCTCTTATCATTATATATTGAATTGCCTATCTATCCTTATCGTATCTCACATGTATATCTATATGTATGCATGCTCTACTTTTGTATTTCCTTCTATGTACGTTTAATGTGATATGGCGGGGAGAACCCGGAGTTACTCCCCACTGACTGTGGCGTTCATGTTTTTCATGGATGAACAGGTTGCTTGATTGGATGGCTTTTTGCTTGTGGTATTTTGGGTTCGGGTGTGAGCTAGCGGG